>JACEEZ010025763.1:0-75000 GCA_016584305.1 Chionoecetes opilio | reverse complement strand
TTCCTTTTTCCTTTTTCCTTGCCCCGCGGGGATTCGAACCGCCGCCACATCAGAAGTTGCACTCGAGACCAGCGCGTAACCGATTCCGCCATAAGGTTAACGCATGGTTTTACGGCTTCTGATGTATTTATGTTCATTACACAAAGATCTGACCACACTCCTCTGTGTGTCACCTTGGCAGTTGACAGACGGAGAACTGTCTCACCATCCCAGTTGTTACAGAGAGCATCTTCGCTTGGACAGTCGCATCGCACAATAAATTATCGGAATAAACTACAAAAAAGCGTCTGTTACAAGGCTGTCGACATGGAGCTCCTGACGAATGCACTGCAGCAGAAATCAATCAGCAGAAATCACCACCAGAAGTAGCGCTGGACAGCGAGGGTGAGGATGTGGATGCTGTACTTTCGTGGGTTGCCGCGTCATTATGGAAGCTAAAACCGACTTCAGTAGACATCAACCCACTGCCGAATATTTATGGGACGAAACACACCCACGATGGAAGAGACTGTTGGATACCAAGGACAGTAAGTTGATTTGGAAATCCATAAACTGGAAAGGAGACGTTGAAAATTATCATGTAGAACAACCGACAGAGGAACAATTTAGAACCCATTTCGAGGACTTATTAAAACCACCAAACGTAGAAAACTCTTGAGCTGTAACCTTGGTTGTAAATGAGAACGTGCCAAAGTGGAAGTGTGCCATATATACCTGTGTTAGATGATTCTTTCACACCGACTGAACTAGATCAGGCCTTAAGTGGAATTAATGTGAATATAAGTTACAGTGGTTGTGTCCAGGTATTATAAGAAAGTTACCAGTGTCATGGCTCATGTTTTTATTGACTGTTTTTAATATAGTTTTAATGTGGAAGTTACCCGGCAACCTGGTGTTAAAGTAAGTTACCCGGCAACCTGGTGTTAAAGTAAGTTACCCGGCAACCTGGTGTTAAAGTAAGTTACCCGGCAACTTGGTGTTAAAGTAAGTTACCCGGCAACCTGGTGTTAAAGTAAGTTACCCGGCAACCTGGTGTTAAAGTAAGTTGGTGGTGTTATTTAAATCGGGTAATCGTTTGCTGTGTAACAACAACAGGGGAATTAGCATTATGGACACACTTCACACTTGCCAAGATTTATGAAACTTTGATACTTAATAGATTGAAATTATGGTATGGTATAGATAAATATGAGGCAGGTGCTCTAAAAAGTAGAGGCTGTATTGAACAGATTATGAGCTTAAGATTATTATGTGGTTATGCAGTGATTAGAGAGTGAAATTATATGTGTTGTTTATTGAGTTTAGCAAAGCGTATGATAGGGTCCCTCGGCTGAAGTTGATTGAGTGTCTCAAGGCCTTAGGGTGTGGAACTGTTATGATTAGAGCAATAAAAGAGATGTACAGTAAAAGCCTTATAACTCGGCACGATAGGGGCTCTGGCCCTTGCCGAGTTATTCAATGATGCCGAGTTATGCAATGTCCTCCTCTGATATGGGGAGAAGAAAAAAAAAAAAATAAAGAAAAAAAAAAAAAAAAAAATCCAGTACTGTAAAAGCATAAAAACTACACTTACCAGTGAACGGGTAGAATGTGCTGGATTTTATATCAAACTCAGTACAAATAGCACGCATGGACGCACCTGCATCCATCCTTGCCAGCACTTTCACCTTTTCCTGCAGACTCAGGGCCTCAGGCTCTTCAATGTCATTCCCTTCCTGCTGGAGACACCCTTGCGTGATGGAGCTGACATCTTGATATACACTACTGTATGATGTAATCCCTAAAACACGTAAAATAGGTGGCAAATTAAAGCAAAGGTTCAGGACCAGTGCGTAGGCTGCGCCATGTTTTTGTCGTCCAAGCACCGTCTTGGATTACGAATCCCAATCCAATAACACTTGCTGAAATGTGTGTTACACTGCTTTGTGATATTGTTTGCAATGTTTTGCATTGATTATTATTTTGGCTCCTACCAAGCTTGTTGTGTTTTTGAAGCAGAAACCAATCCTTTTTCAATTTCGACAAAAAACGGAATTCGTATCCAAGACGGTGCTTTGACGACATAAACACGGCTCAGCTGACAGCCTTCACGCTGGTTCCCGACCTTTGCTTTACTTTGCCACCTATTTTACGTGTTTTGGGATTACATCATACAGTACTGTATTTCAAGATGTCTGCTCCATCACGCAAGGGTGTCTCCAGCAGGAAGGGAATGAAATTGAAGAGCCTGAGCCTGCAGGAAAAGATCAAAAGGACAAAAATACAACTTTATGCGACTGAGGATATGCCGAGTGTAAGCGAAGAGATGCAGTTATAACATTAATATGCCGAGATACATTATTTTTTGCCGACTTTCTGTTTACATGTTCACACAAGAGGTTGTGAGGGCATGATATGCCGAGTGAAAACCATGAGATGCAGTTTAGGTGAAGCGGTAGCAGAGTGGTTAGTGTCACCGGGTGGCGTTCTCGAAGACCTGAGTTCGATCCCGAGTGAGACCCATAAATCCACTTGTAATCTTTCTGCACCGTCGAGTGGCCTAAGAACACCCACATGCCCTGCCCAGTAACTCTACCTTCGACTGTGAGTGCATGGGAGGACACAGGGGGTGGCATGAGCCACACATCACAGGCGTCAGTCCAGGGCCGGATTAAGGGGGGGGGGGGCAGGGCCCCCACCAAAAGGGCCCCCACCATATGTATATTAGCTTTAAGCAGTGATATTAAAAACATTGGCAAGTTACAAAACCAAAACATATTTGTCTGTCTCTGTTTCATCCTTTATCTCTGAATACCAGTTTATACATTAACAGTTCTTTACCAAACGTAGGCCTCAAAATACCCACAGAAGTGCTTAATTTTCGTGCGAATATAGGGCCCCCACAAAAGCTGAGCCCCAGGGCCCCCACAGCTCTTGATCCGGCCCTGGGCGTCACTATAACAATCCTGCCTGCGCCACCACGGGCGAGGACCAACCATCACAGCCCTCGAGTGAGCCTCCAGGGCCTACCATCCCACCCTTGTAGCTCACTGCCTACACGCGCTATAGGCATAGGTGTGTAAAAAAAAAAAAATAATAAAAAAAAAAAAAAAAAAAAAAAAAAAAAATTAAACTTTGCCTTTGCCATGCCGAGTTATATCAAATTCCGAGTTATACAGTGCCGAGTTATAAGGCTTTTACTGTATGTGTCCACTAAGAATATTATATGATCAGCAGTAGTGGATGCATCTATCGGTGTTCGCCAGGGGACCCCATCGAGCTGTTTGTTGTCTGTTATGTATTAAAAAACGTGGATAATATGGTACGTATGTTAAGGACGGTGGGAGTCGATGGGTTTCTGGGTAGTCTGCACGCTTTGTTGCTAATGGACGACACTGTTATACTACCGTAGATAACAGTGAAGTCGCCAGTTCTACGTTTCTTTGTTATTTACAGACGTGTGGTGGCGTTAATACTTACATTTGTACATCCATGATTTCAGGAAATTTAGAAGGGGCTATCTGGAAAGTCTGTGTCATTTTGTGTCTTCATCTGTGTCATATTAGGGCTATACATGAACAAATTACAAAAATAAAACCGAGTGGCGACCTCACTATACCTACTACAGTAAAGTCGCCAGCTAGTATTTCAACCCAACAGTTGAGTCGCCACTCTGGGGAATTCAGGGAAATTAGAGGTAAAGTAAAACAAGTCTATATATATTAGCTGCGGAAGATGCTTGGATATATAAAAATTCCTCTGCCAACGTGAAAATAAATTCTATTCAAGTTTGAAAGATCTGGCAAGTTTGTGTCCTGCCGCCCGAAAAGCTATTGTTTACTGTCTGTCATCGCGCGAAGAAAAACGTGAGAAGCAAAATGCGCAACAGTTATATTTGCAGATACAAAGCATAAAACAACGCTGAAACAGGGTAGAATTATACAATCATGATATAAACTACTGTGTATCATCTTCAGTGGCACATAAAAATCAGTAGTGATGCTATAATTCGTAATATTTGGCGCCTGGCGACTTCACTGCAGGTGGCGACTTCACTGTTATCTACGGTAGCTACAAGTAGAGAGATGTGTGAAAAGAAAATTAATGTTGTGGGTCAATTTTGTAGTGAAAGTGGCATGATAAATAATTAAAGAAAAGAAAACCGAATTCTTTATAATTAATGGCCAGGAATGTGAGAGGCGATCTTTGTTAACTGGTAGAGGAGACAATGTGAGTTATGCCTCTGAATATCTGTATCTTGGTGTGCATGGTTCACTGACTCGGGGAAAAGTGAGTCAGCTATGACGCGGCACGAAATGACGTCTGAAACAATTGTGAATAAGCTCGCTGTATTTTGTGCACGCAATACACAGATGCCATTCATATATATGTAATGAGCTGGAGTGACCTTTAAATATAACTGCCCACCTCTCTGGGCTTGCCTTACCAAAAACTCGCTCACTACAAACACAGTGTTGTTAGAATCTCCTGCTTTTTGAGTAAACAAACATAACATACAAAGAATGCTAGTTTACTTCTTACAGGATACAAAACACAGTTATTAAATATCACCGAAACACCTCACTTCCTCACACCTTAAACTAACCAGGCACTGGTTATGTCCTTAGCACACGAACAGTAACTTCAAACAACTATACCTCCGTCACTCTTACCACTTCACATCATCTTCCTGCGACAAACTCTCCTACAACCTGCTGGTCACTCCCATGTCTCAGCCAACCTTCACAATATCCCTCCTTGGTCCACAACAACACTTGAGTCAGTCATAGTTCCAATGTATAGGTGGCAATGCGTAGCTCACCTGCCGGAAATCCACTTTCCACGTTTCGCCGAAACCCCTTCATCTGCAGTACCCATGCCCAGGTATCCACCGAAGAAAAAATTTCACTTGCTCAAATTTCGTTTGCTGTTCAATCATCCTGAGAAGATGCTTGCCCGACCAGCAAGAGATTTCTTGCTGGAGCAGGAGAAGTAAATCAGTGAAGTGCGTCAGCGTTCGGCTGACGTGGCGATCCTTCTGCTTCAATAAAAGAATGACAACAGTGTACTTTCGACAAAATCAATTACACTTCCTTATTTTAATATCTTATCATAAAAGTTTGAGTTAAATAAGGGAGGTTGCGGCGTGTAATTACGGATAATATAATCTTCACAGCTGTATATATTGTTCTATGTGCATTCGAACATTGTTTACAGCAGAACATTGCTTATAATCACAGTTGTATATAGTGTTCTATATGCATTCGAACATAGTTTACAGCAGAACATTACTTATGATCTCATTAAATTTATAAGCACGCTTCCTGAGTCGCCTCCGTGGTGCAGTGGCTAGCGTGCCTGGCTACGAATCTGCGGGCCCTGGTTCGATCCCAGGCCAGGGCAAGTCGGTGACCAGCCTACCCAGCTGTTCTTACTTCCTTTCGGGGTTGATAAATGGGTACCTGGGGTAACCTGGGGAAGGTAACTGTGGTAACCCGGGAGTCACACTAGCCCTGTGTCCCGGGGCAACGGGTTCTCACCCACCACAGGCTCTAAGGGCTAATGCCACGGAGATGAGCACCGCATGCCACGCGCAGCTTAGCGTATGCTCCCATCTTTACCTTTTACTTTACCTTCCTGAATCTGCACACTTTTCTGACTGTGTCGATATAGAAGCGCGTTTTCGCGACCGTTCTAGCCCGGTCTGGACTGGTTCAGTCCCGGGCGGCCACTGTTTTCGCGAGGCGGATTGGACCATTCCAGCCCAGCCTACTCTGGTCCAACCCAGCGAACAGGACCAGGTTGAGAACTGGCGCATGCGCACTACAGTCAGCGGGGAAGACGACCAGGAGCTTCTCGTGCCGCTGATAAGACATCAAACACCATGATGGCCGACCATAAGACTATGGTAATTTCACGAAAAATTTCAATATTCGCAATTTGTTGAAGCAACATCTTGGGAAATGAATGTAACGTCAACAACACGTTAGTCGCCACTGCAATAATGTCACCAGGCGCCATATATTACGAATTTTAGCATCACTACAGACTTAATTGTATATTTGTCACTGAAGACATGTATAGGTTATGTAGATAATGTAAACTACGTACTGTGCACGTCTGTTCAGTGGTACATACAAGTCTGTAGTGATGCAAAAACTCGTAATATATGCATGCCCCCCTGCGACATTAGTGCAGTGGCGACTATAGATATAGGTATAGTGTTATTGACGGTAAATTAAATGAGATTTCATCATTCAATTTTTCATAGTCATCCCTGCTACTTGACTTCCCATTGAGAAGGTCTTGCAATATTGTGTTGCTGGGACTGTTTCTTCGTCCAGTGATTTATAAACCTGACTCATCACACACAGAATGATGACCATGGTTCACCTCTCGTATGCCAACGAGGAGGTTATTACTTATTAACTGAGGTCAAATTAATAATTAGGAGGTTGACAAGATGAACGCCTGCCGCCTCCAGTACAGTCCTCGAAAACGCGCGCTTTTTAAAAATGTTTGCATTTCTGCCCGGAGGACCGCCCACTCGATCCCCCAGCCAAGAGGAACGACGAATGGGACGGGGCCAGTCTTGATGTATTTTCGCGAGCATCAGTCCAGCCTGAACCGGTCTAAACTGGACTGGACCTAGGGCGGTGAACGTCGCGAAAACGCGCTATAGGATACGTCCCAGTGTGAAAATATCTAGAGGGTCAAAATAGTCATTGATTTTGGTTTTGCTTACATCTCAGCCGCTGCGTCGCCTTCTCATAGAGCAAGCGACGGTGAGCGTTTTCTGCGGGGATACAGCAAGAGGAAGGTGACCGCTTGCAAGTGAAAATCTCTCTTGCTCCCCCGCAGAAAACGCCTTTACTCCCGCCACGATTACACCATTCCTCATATATCTCTGCACAACTAGGACAAAGATATGGAACGCAACTCACCTCATCCACACAACAAATCTCCTCCAGACCCCAGCAAAACTGCTCTCAGCGTCCTCTAACCAAATCCCGCCATTTCGCTCTCAGCCTGCGGCATGTAAACAAAACTCTGAACAAGCAAACAGCTGACCGCAGAGCTGCGTCTTCAGCCCGCCTATTTTGAATCCTCACATATAAGAAAATTGAATTGATGCTGCGGTGACGTCATCATTGTTATATGCTTCCGAATCGTGCACCCATGGCTGACGAATAGTAATAAAGGATAAATAATAGGAAACCAGCACAACAAACTGATAAAGTGTTTACTGGGTGTTCGTAGAAACACGAACATAAACCTGTGTATGGTGGAGACATGCATCCCTCCAATCCAAGCATTGATTGAAAAAAAAGAGAGGTCTAGTTTTATAAAATCAAAACGTGCTCGTATATGCTTGCCGAACCATTTCATATTGCGTACCGGATATGTAGTGAGGCAAATACGCCCGGAGCTCGATTCCTTGACAGATGAACAGATATTGCGAATGCGAACCCATTCCAGATAATAACAGAAGCCGTCCGCGTCCATGAAAAGGCACAAGGTTCAACGAAGCTAACGAACTGTATTACTGATATGAACCTGCGCGACTATGACAGTGCACCCGACATATACGACTAAAGTGTTTATTCCCGACTATAAACGTGAAGCATTTACAATACTGCGTCTCATGCCTCGAAACCTCAAAGCAGAGGTTGGGAGGTGGAGCCGTACACCGCCAGAGGAACGTGTGTGCCAGTGTGATGAGATTCAGGCGCAAACCGAAAAACATGTATTGACAGACTGCCCACTGGTTGCCCGGTGCCGTGAAAGGTACCCAATGTTCAACTTTTCTGACATTAAGGAACTATTCAATGAAAGAACTTATTTGTATGAGTTATGCAATTATACATAATTATGAAGTACTTCATATTTATATGTAATTGTGACATACACCTCTCAAGATTTATTTATATAATTAGTTATTATGGACAAAACAAAAAATGTTCTTATGTAGAGATAGTTTATGTATTGTGTTACGTTTTTTGTCAATAAACTACTAACTAACTAACTGTGTGTGTGTGTGTGTTATTCACCCATGGTCTTGTCCACGCGAGTCGGACTCGCGATCGCCAGTTTCACCCTGCCGGTGCGAGCTTGGAGCTCATTATTACTGATCTTTAGGTAATGCTGGGACCTCAAACACCACACACACACATTCCCTTGCTCAAGGAGGACAGTAACCGGCCGAATTTGTCAGTGAAAAATCCCCGGGAGCAAGTAAGGATTCGAACCGGCTACCATAGACTGGCAGACCAGCACGCTATTAACTTGACCATCGTAAAGGTATAACACATACACACACATACACGTGTGTGTGCGTGTGTGTGTGTGTGTGTATGTGTGTGTGTATGTGTGTGTGTGTGTGTGTGTGTGTGTGTGTGTGTGTGTGTGTGTGTGTTGTGTGCTGGTGTGTGTGGTGTGTGTGTGTGTGTGTGTGTGTGCGTGGTGTGTGTGTGTGTGTGTGTGTGTGTGTGTGTGTGTGTGTGGTGTGTGTAAGTAAGTAAGTAAGTAAGTAAGTAAGTAAACGTTTATTGCTAATAATAAGACAATGTTGTAATATATACAAATTTCATATACGTACATTACCCACGGTCCATCGAGCCGAAGCTCCATGACGAACATTTTCAACATATTTGGTAAACTGCTTATTTGGTAAATAACATGTCTATTAATTCCAATTGTGTCGTTATAACGTAATGTAATGTTCCATAACTAGTAAAAAAAAAGATTAAATAATTCAAAATTTCACCGAGGGGGAACCGCGAGAGCACACCGAATGCTCCCATACGTCGCCTCCCACTGTGACAATACTGGCCGCCGTGATTCTTTTTCACTTCAGGTCATGTAAATGAAGCCTCAAAAAGCATGTGTAAGAACATTTTCAACTTAGAATAACACGTTGTTTCACATGTATCAATATTTGCAGAAACTCGTGTTACATCCTGTACTTGTAGTGAGGAGTCTATTTTTTTTTATTATTATTATTTCTAGCAAGAAACATCTCTGTTTTATTTTGTCGAATTTTGGTGTGAGGCAAATCATAATTCTAGGTAACTTGCAGAATTTCCAGAGTTAAGTGTGACAGTGTACGTGAGAGGCAGGCAGCACAACAAATATGGTCAGTGACTGTAGTGCCCTATCTCTTTATCGTGGAGAGGCTGTGGAGGTGGAGTGGTTGTACTGTTTTACGCTAAAATACCTGCTTAAAATTGATGGTGCGGACAACAATGTATAGATGGAAGAGGCAAAGCCGAGAATTAGTCGAGGTAAGCATACAATCGTTTAGATAGGATCGAGGATATGTAGGTAGGTAGGTTGTAGGTAGTGTGAGAGAAACCCTCCATCAATATTCTCTCGGTGGTTGTGGAAAGGATGGGAAATGGAAGCTCTTAATATTATCAGAGACAGTACTTTCAGACTCATATTTTACCTGACTAATGGAATAGTTATAGGTATTTGAGAGGACACAGGTAGTACATTTACTCTACAATGAATCACTCGCTGAACTTTACGTTATGTACGAATGATATATAAACTACAGGACAATGAGTGGCAGGAAGAGTGGACAAGGATTCTACGACGACCTATCCTTCGCTACGCATCTTACTCGCGCTACAAGAAAGGTAAAGTTTCCACTATATCAGCTGTCACTTCCACCACTACTACTCCTCCTCCTCTACGTTGGGAAACTGTACTCTGATACCCATTAATCATAGAACATACTACTATTACATTCTGAATCAAGATCATTGTGAAGGGAAGTTTTGGCTTCATCTTCCTTCCCCTTGTTTGCAGGCTTAATTAACGTGACTTTGGTTTAAGTTTCAGACAACGCTTGTTATAACTTATCTATATAAGGTGCCTTGGGGGAGAGGGTCCAAGAGAGGGGGGATGAGCTTTTGTCCAATCCCTGCGCGACTTACTAAGTTATACGTTGCTTTAAGTTTAGTTTTTAATATCTGTGCCTCAATATTATAGTTAAGTGACAAGTAATTTGCCCATTAGTTAAAATACAAAAGCGTATGTCGTGTTTTGTGATAAGCGGAAAGTTTCTATATATTTACCAAGGGAAGGTGAGTGCTAAAGCTACCTCAATAGCCAACTTAAATCTGCTGTTGTCAATCAAAAGGCGTTTTCTGCGGGGGAGCAAGTGAAATTTCGCTTGCAAGTGGTCACTTTTCTCTTGCTTTACTCCCGCAGAAAACGCTCGGCCGTCGCTTGCTCCATGAGAAGGCGACGCAGCGGCTGAGATGTAAGCAAAACAAAGATCAAATGACTATTTTGACCCTCTAAATATTTTCACACTGGGACGTATCCTATACCGTCATAGTCAGAAAAGTGTGCAGATTCAGGAAGCGTGCTTAGAAATTTAATGTGATCATAAGAAGCCGAGCAATGAGGTGATGAAGCCACACAAGTGGGAGAAAATGTTTATGCACTGTTTTACTTAACCCTTGTTTTCGTATACTTGTACTTACATTACAGTTATAAATGTATACTAATGCGATGCAAAATTTCCTCAGGAAGCCGATAGTGGTCTCAGTGTTTCTTAATATCCAATGATATTGTCAGCAATCTAAATGAGGTTTGAAGGGATTTCGATCAAGTCACAATTCCAGTCTTCCCAGCTGTTGCTGTAAAATGTTGAATGCATATAAAGCAATATATAAGCTGGACGATTTTTATCCTTATTACACCCCTTGTTTTGATTCAACTTGTATTAAGACATTATAAATTATAAATGGTGCAAATTTCCTCGAAGTACCATGTGGTCTAAGTGTTTTAAGAACCACGACAGTCAGCAAACGGAAGTGAGTTGATGAAAGTTTTATCTTCTCGCACAAGAAATCTTTAATCCAGGTGGAATTGAACAGCAAGCGAAATTTGAGCAACCGAAATTATTTCTCTTGCAAGATAAATTTATCTTGCTCCCCAGCAGAAAACCCCTAAATAATCTTATAAACACTTCTTACATCATCACAACAACAACATTGGTAAAGGTAGATGCCTTACTTACATTGCTGAGTGGAGATGGTGGCGAGAAAACACTGAGTGAAGTAGAAGTACTTTATTTCTTTTATGTCTCGACTCTTGCCTTCTTCACTCTGAATAAGGCAAAAGTCGAATCGTAAGAGAAAAATAAAGTACTTCTGCTTCATTTAATATTTTCTTACCGCCATCCCTCCTCATTGTTGTCTTACTTCTACATTGATGTACATATGGAGATGACAATGGTATTATCTACTATGACATTTGAGCATCACGCTAAGACACGCACCAAAGGCATACAGAAAAAGTTGGAGTGTAAGAAGAAGAAATATAACGATAAGCGTGGCCTGTGGTATCTTTGTAAGGGAGTATAATATATGTTATTGGAACGGTCATTAATGGTTCATTAGTAATGCAGATTCCTCGGAGCTTTGATGATCATTGGACAGAAACCCGATTTTGATAACTATTAGGGATATCTTTGTATTGAGAGAGAGAGAGAGAGAGAGAGAGAGAGAGAGAGAGAGAGAGAGAGAGAGAGAGAGAGAGAGAGAGAGAGAGAGAGAGAGAGAGAGAGAGAGAGAGACGAATGACATCAGAACAGTGTATCTCTCTCTCGCTCTCTTGCTCCCTCCACAACCACAACCACCATCACTATTACTACCAGACACAAAGACAAAAATCCGAGAGAAAAATAGAAGAAAAAAATTATGGTTAACAAATCGACAAAGCTTTGTAAAAAATAAGACCTAATTAGTCGCATTATAGATTCTTAGTTATTATTATTTTTCTTGTTAGCGATACGACTGAGGCAATCAATTTTCACTTCCAGGTGATTTATTTTGGTTATTTTTTCTTATTATTATATTTTTTGTCCTGAAGTCTTTGTATCATTTATGTATCTGCCTGTCTCTCCGTCTGTCTGTCTGTATGTATAGTAAGAACATAAGAAAACATAAGAAAATAAGAAGCTACAAGAGGCCGTGAGACCTACACGAGGTAGTTCCTGTTACTTAACTCTACCTATATCCACCTCTCTTCCCCCCCCCATCCATGAATTTATCCAGACTCCTTTTAAAGACCCCAATAGACTCCGCATTGACCACCTGACGACTTAGTTCATTCCAATCATTCGCCACTCTATTTGTGAACCCGTTTCTTCCAATTTCCTTTTTAAATCTACGCTTTTCCAGCTTGAATCCGTTACTTCTTGTTCTACCCTGCTTACTAGCTGTAAGCACTTTTCCTACATCGCCTATATTGTATCCCTTTATCCACTTAAAAACTTCTATCAGATCGCCCCTTATTCTACGCCTCTCGAGTGAGTAAATTTAATAGTTTCAATCTCTTCTCATAACTAAAGTTACGCATCCCATGAATAATTTTGGTCATCCTTCTCTGCACTGATTCTAACAAGGCAATATCCATCCTGTAATACGGAGACCAAAACTGAACCGCATAGTCTAGGTGAGGTATGACTTAGAGTCAAATAAAGCTTTAGAATAACCTCAGCACTTCTATTCTTAACACTCCTGGTAATAAATCCTAACACCCTGTTGGCTCGATTTCTAGCCTCAATACATTGATTCCTAGGACGAAGGTCTGGGCTTACCCGCACTCCCAGATACATTGCGTATGGTGTACCTATTACCAGGATTTTTTCTACCAACATTCATTACGCTACACTTATCAATATTAAATTCCATCTGCCATCTATCTGCCCACTCATTTTATTTCTCTAAGTCTCCTTGCAAAATATTTACATCAGACTGTGATCTAAAAATCCTACCTACCTTAGTATCATCCGCAAACTTGCTGATATCACTACTAATCCCACTATCCAAGTCGTTCATATAAATCAAAAATAGTAATGGACCCAAAACAGACCCATGTGGAACCCCACTCGTTACCTGGCCCCATTCAGATTTAGAACCATTAATTGTAACTCTTTGTTGCCTATTACTTAGCCAAGATCTAATCCAACGAAGAACCTTCCCATCTATTCCTGAGCCTTAACCTTATTTAAGAGTCTACCGTGTGGCACCTTGTCGAATGCCTTACTAAAGTCCAGGTATACTACATCATAATCCTCATCATTATCTGCTGTTTCATAAACTTTCCTATAAAAACTCAATAAATTAGTGAGACATGATTTACTTTTGGTGAACCCATGTTGTGAATCATTTACCAAACTATATTTTACAAGATGCTCTCTAATGTTTTTTGCAATAATAGATTCCAATAATTTACCTACCACTGACGTCAGGCTAACGGGTCGATAATTTGACATTAATCCTCTATCTCCCTTCTTAAATATGGGAACTACATATCCCTTCCTCCACATTAACGGCACTTCCCCTATATCAATCAATTTCCTAAAAATATGCACTAACGTCTCACTAACCTCTTTGCATTCTTGTAATACTTTGGGATACACTTCATCTGGTCCTGGTGACTTAAAATTCTTCATTATGGCTATTCCTTCTTTTACCATTTCCCTAGTTATCACAATATCTTTGAGTTTCTCATCATCCTCTCCTTTAAACATCTGTTCACTATCAGGTACCTCCTGTTTATCCTCCTGAGTAAAAACACTAAGAATAAGAAATAATAATTTAAAATTTTACACATATCCTCTGCCGTGCTTACAATTTCCCCCTGCTCATTTTTAATGGCCCCACTAATTCCCTAGTCTTTGTTTTATAAACCTGAAAAAATTCCTTAGGATCGGTCTTTGCCTTCCCTGCAACCTTAATCTCATAATTGTTCTTTGTTGCTCTTGTTAATTTTTTCACTGTTTTAGCCATCTCGTTATACTGCTCTCGATTCACCTGCCTATCCTTAACTTTCTTATACATGTCCCTTTTTACCCCTATGTTGTGTTTTAAAAACTAAAGTCATCCACTTGGGCTCGTTTTTCCCTGATCTTATCGCCCTATAAGGAATATTCTTTTTCTGACTTGCAATTAAATTGCTGACAAAGGTATTATAATCCCTTTCCGCACTGACCTCACCGACACCCCCCTCCGTCCCAACCACAGTTCTCATCTCACCCTCCCTGTTGTCCCTGTTAATCCCTTCCAGGTGTCTTATTAATCCTACATAATTAGCCTTTCTGAAATCAGGTACTCTATGCTTATTAACACTTCTACTTCCCACCTCCCAATTTAAGCAAAATCTGATTTCGCAATGATCGCTTTTTCCTAAAGTACCTCCAACTTCCCCCTCAGTAACTAAATCTTCCCTGTTTGTTAGTAATAGATCTAGAATATTATCTCCCCTATATGTATATGTCTCTTTTGCTTATATGTCTGTCTGTTTATGTTAACAAAAATAGTAAATATACACATTATGTTACACTAACCACATTATTCCAAACTGATTTATTACCATGAATCTTCTCTTATCGAACACAACATTTCATCCTTAAGACGATGACACGCATATTTTTTCGTCATTATATATTTTCCACAATAATCACATTGATTAATTAATATTGAGGAAGCAGGAAGTTTGGGACGTTTGCGAGGCCGTGGTTGTGAGTGGAGATGAAATATTTAATACCTTTTAGATGCACGCAATAAGTGGGCACGACATCTGAAGGTGTGCACGAACAGGCGTCTTGATGTGAGGTTGTGCACGGCGGGTATAATGTTCATAGACCGGGAGCTGGAGTTCAATTACAATATTGCGTACAAAAGGTTTGATGATGGCTTTCCACAGATGTTTGTAGTGTAACAAAGAAAACCCATTTCTTGAGAGTCGCATTTCTGGCGTTTAGGGTTGGAGCGCCCCAAACAACTGAGCAATACAGATGAATGTTCTCTCATCGGGAAATCATTTATTATATATATATAACTGATTTTTTTTTTCTTTCCTCAAGCGAATAAATACTGCACAATATACTAAGCCGAAAATAAGTTAAGACTGCAGTTTAATACAATACTTCCTATCTTGTGACCTATAGTTGACCTATGAATAGGTCTCATATGACCCATTCATATGGGAGTCGGGAGGGGCGCAGGCCCCTCCAAACTCCCCCCCCCCCCCACACTAGTTCACTAATCTAACCTGGACAGTGTTTACCTTACCTAACCTGGACATTAGTTACCTAGCCTAAGCTAACTGAGGGGTTTGCGCCACCCCCAGACTCCCCTATATTATTGTTCATTTCCGACGGGTGATGTAGGGGTTAGAAATACTGCTGATGGTCAGATCTATAAGTTGAGGATGGTTATAGCTACGTGCTTCGTAATGCATTTAACTGCAGTAGAACCGAAAATAATAGAGAAAAAGTACGCTGTAAGGCACGTGGAGCCCGCCTACTCCTGCGGAATATTAACCAAATAATGAAATTAACTTGACTGAGTGGAGTTTGAGTGTTGTGGGAGGCAGGTGTTAGGGAAACGAAGGTGCATACTTTGCTTATGTGAGGAAAGAAAACCATATGTATATCATTATACCTGTTCTTCTATGAGTTCGTCTATCTGTCTAGCTGTACATGTCATTGCAGGTTCATTTGAGCTCCCTATAAGGAGCTCAATCAATCAATCAGTGGGGGCATACGCCGGGGGGCGCGTCGCCTCGCCCACCCTACGACGCCACTCCCAAGGGTCACCACGCGCGAGTCCCCATGCAAGCTCCTTTCCCATACCAAGCAGCTCTCGACAAGAAACATCAACTTGCCCAGCCACGAGCCTTGTGAGCGTCCCCTTGGCCTCCTCCACGCCGGATTGTCTCTTACAGATACAACCCGACGGGAAGGATCGGTTTCAGGGTAGCGTGCCACATGCCCATATAGCCTTAGTTGGCGCTGACGGACTATGCAGGTAATAGGCCTCGATTCAGTCTCACGATGCAATCGCTGATTTAACACGTAATCATCCCAGCGATACCCCATGATTCTGCAAAAACACTTATTACCAAAAGCATCGATTCGTCTCTTCAAGTCGCTATTTAGTGTCCATGTTTCACAACCATAGAGTAAGACAGGGATCACAAGCGACTTGAAGATCCGGATCTTTTTCCTCCTGCACAGGTACCGACAACGCCAAATACTCCTGCTGAGCGAGTCCATAACACCGTGGGACATGTCAATCCGCCGTAAGACTTCTTGACGTGACTCACCGTCATTATGGACTGCGCTACCAAGGTATGTAAAACTTTCCAAGATCTCAATGTCCTCGCCGCACGCATGAACAGACTGTACTGTTTCATCTAGTAAGCCTCCAAACACCTCGACCTAGATCTTAAGCCAGGAGTCGCTTAGACCAAATCCCAAAGGCTTTGCCTCCTCGTGCAGCGCCTCGAGAGCCATCATCAGGACCTCCAGCGACTCAGCAAAGATTACTGCATCATCGGCAAAAACAAGATCAGTGATCTTGGTGTTGCCGAGGGATGCTCCACAATCACTTTGATCTACAACTTTGCTCAATACCCAGTCCATACAAGTGTTGAAAAGTGATGGGGAAAGGACGCACCCTTGCCTCACTCCTGTATTAACAGGAAATAAGATGGATACACCTGCTCCACACTTCACAGCACTCTAAGTCCCAGAATACAGACCAGTCATCAAACCAATAGTCCTTGCAGGAATCCCGCGAAGTCGCAGAAGATCCCAAAGTGACTCACGATGCACTGAGTCAAACGCCTTCTTGAGATCAACATAGGCTGCAAGCATTTCTCAACTCACGTTGGTGTTCCACCAGGCCACGAAGCGCTAGGATACGGTCCGTTGTTGACTTACCAGGCGTGAACCCAGACTGCTGTGGTCTCTGATGCTTCAGCAGATGACTGCGGATCCGTGTCAGCAATAGATGAGCAAGCACCTTGCCTGGCACGCTGAGCAGTGTAATACCGCGGTAATACGCCTATAGACATTGAAAGCTAGGGTTGCCACACAACGCCAGTATTTCTATTTTTTCATGGGAAAAAAGTACTACTGCGGGCTTTATTATAAGACCTTTTCTGTTGCTGTTTCGTTACATTAATATATGTAGATAATTTTCTCGCATGTTTTTAATGTAAATGGGACATATTAATCGTAGAACAAGCATTTGTCAAATGATTCACTGCGCGCCACTATTAATCATTATTTATTAGTATGAAGGGCCAGAAATATACAACTTTTCCTACACAGAGAGAACTTTCTTGATTTATACATATATATAAATGCAACTGACGAATACCAGCAAAGTATATAAGAAACATTAATGTGTACCACAGTGTGTTGATGCCTGAGGTACGACACTTTCTATAGACTACCACACGTGTTCTTAATCCCAAGCACCCCCTCCCTCCCTTGGAAGCCTCCCGTACGTTTGTACGTCTGGGAGCGTATCTTCCTGATACAATTTTCGAAGATTACTATATATATATGCTATGGCACTTCGATCCGTAACTTTCTTGCAGTCATACTTCACTTGAACAACAATACTGATGTACCTCATATTTATCACATTCTTAATAATCCTGTATAAGACATAAATATGTATGACATATATTCATTCATATATACGAAGATTGTGATTAACATGGAGATTAAAGTGTATGGGATATGTATGTGAGTAATTCATGATACTATGAAAGTAACGTCATGACTGAGAGGGGCTCTTATGTGGAGTAAACGAAAAAAACTATTTACGAAAAAATGAAGTCACCATGTTGCCCGCACGAGAAAACGGAAAAAATGTAAACATATTAGTACATGGGACCTCTGGCCTCTCCGTCTATGACGGTCCACTTTCCCTTTCCAGATAGGGACGACCAGCCCCCTTTTCCAGTCAGGAGGAATGGTACCTGATTGCCACACGGCAGTCAGACAGCATGTAACCCGCGGAGCATGGCCTCACCCCCAGCTTTGAGGAGCTCTGCACTGATATTACACACACCAGCTGCCTTTCCACCCCTCAACTTTGCTACAGCCTCTCTGACTTCGTCAAGAGAGGGTGCGGTTTCGTCAATGGGAGGATCGGCATCCACTGCCTGTAACCCAGTGGTGTGAAGCTGCTCAGTTGGAGGGTCCACCGTGAACAACTGCCCAAAGTACTCAGCCCAACGAGCCATCTGCCCATCCAGATAATAAGGAGTTGCGATATCAAAAGTAATCACTTGCCTGGTGTCATGGCCACTTATCCCCGTCTATCCACTTCTCGTTTAACTCATTTAATTCCACCGTGAAAGCCTACACATACTTAGGATACTGGCCATCTGCGATAGTAAAGGGTATAAATTTCACTTGGTAGTGAATAATGCCAATCTTAGTTCGTAGTAGGTGTGAATAATGCAACTTGGTTATAGGTAGTAGAAATAATGCAAGTTGGTGTAGTTACTGTAGTAGGTAGTAGAAATAATGCAACTTGGTGTAGTAGGTAGTAGGAATAATGCAAGTTGGTGTAGTTACTGTAGTAGGTAGTAGAAATAATGCAACTTGGTGTAGTAGGTAGTAGGAATAATGCAAGTGGAGCGGTACAGAGCTGAGCGGTTGTACGAGTTCAGGTCTATTAGGCCGTATTTTTTTCGGCCGTGAACCATTTCGGCCGTGAGACGTTTAGGCCGTAAGACGTTAGGTCGCAGGAACCGGTGCAGGGATGTGAACTTTTGTAGCCCACATTGTCATGCTGAGCCACCAGAATAATCGTATTTTCAGATGCATACGACCGATAAGTACAATCAATCCCTTGGGGGCATACGCCGGGGGGCGCGTCGCCTCGCCCACCCTACGACGCCACTCCCGGGGGTCACCACGCGCGAGTTCCCATACAGGCTCCTTTCCCATACCAAGCAGCTCTCGACAAGAAACATCAACTTGCCCCAGCCACGAGCCTTGTGGGCGCCCCCTTGGCCTCCTCCACGCCGGATTGTCTCTTACAGATACAACCCGATGGGAAGGATCGGTTTCAGGGTAGCGTGCCACATGCCCGAAGTTGGCGCTGACGGACTATGCAGGTAATAGGCCTCGATTCAGTCTCATGGTGCAATCGCTGATTTGACACGTAATCATCCCAGCGATACCCCATGATTCTGCGAAGACACTTATTACCAAAGGCATTGATTCGTCTCTTCAAGTCACTATTTAGTGTCCATGTCTCACAACCATAGAGTAAGACAGGGATCACAAACGACTTGAAGATCCGGACCTTTGTCCTCCTGCACAGGTACCGACAACGCCAAATACTCCCGCTGAGCGAGTCCATAACACCGTGGGCTATGCCAATCCGCCGTAAGGCTTCTTGACGTGACCCGCCGTCATTATGGACTGCGCTACCAAGGTATGTAAAACTTTCCAAGATCTCAATGTCCTCGCCACACGCATGAACAGACTGTACTGCTTCATCTAGTAAGTCTCCAAACACCTGGACCTTGGTCTTGAGCCAGGAGACCTCAAGTCCCAGAGGCTTTGCCTCCTCGTGCAGCGCCTCGAGAGCCATCACCAGGACCTCCAGCGACTCAGCAAAGATTACTGCATCATCGGAAAAAAACAAGATCAGTGATCTTGGTGTTCGACGGATGTGCCATATCACTTTGATCTACAACCTGTCCAATACCAGCTACAGCTTTTGAAAGTGATGGGCAGGACGCACCTTGCCTCACTCCGTATTCACAGAAAGGCGATACACCTGCCCCACACTTCACAGCACTCTCAGTCCCAGAATACAGAATACAGACAGAAGATAAGTACAACCTTAGGTAAAATAATGTATTCACTAAATGACTTTATATTTCATTGAATTCAGGCTTCACACCACATAACATAATGTGTCACATCATACTACTATGCGTCATATCATTATATATATATATATATATGGTATACTATGCGTCACATCATACTATATCCTATGCTTAACATCAGAGGCTTGACAGCTGTGCTGCTGGTCTGTAGCAGGCGAGTCGGTGTCGTCACAACATGGCGCCAGTCGTTTTAGAGGGCATAAATATTCCTAAACTTAAATTGGCTGTATCATCAAAAATACTGTTCACATAGTAAAATCAACTCTACTGCTGAACTATATGAGGCTAGAATATTTCCATTCTATCATTACCTCAAGTAGAGTAAACGGGTCCATTGCAAAAAAACACTTTGGTAAAAGTGCAGTTACAACCAATACAAGTTCGGTGGTTTTAAGTATCCTGTACGTTTCGTTCTCATCATATAAGGAGTATTTCTAGCCAGTGGCGTACCGAGGGGGTAGGCCATGGGGCCATGCCCCTCCCCCCCCCCTTTTGCAAAGAATAAATAATGATAAATAAATATATTTATTACAAATATAAATATATGTATAAATATATATACCTATATATATATATAATAAATATATATACCTATATATATATATATAAATATATATACCTATATATATAATATATAAATATATATACCTATATATATATATATAAAATATATACCTATATATCTATATTATATATATACTATATATATATATATATATATATATTATATATATATATATATATATATATATATACTATATCTATATCTATATATTATATATATATATTATATATTATATATATATATATATATATATATTATATATATATATATATATATATATATATATATAATATATATATATATATATACATATATTGGCCCCACCCGCTTTCAATTTTTTAGGTACGCCACTGTTTTTAGCCCCTACAAAAGCCGTCTGAAGTGAAAAATAACACAAGGGGGAGAGAGATGCCTCCTGAAAACCCCTCCCTCCCTAAATGACCCCTCCCGTGGACCCCCCAAAATAATATTACTGACCTAACCTCACTATAAACTTACCGATAACCGGTATTATTCTAGTGTTTCCCCATACTCCCCCTCTCCCACAAAACAAGCTTGGGGACTTGGGGGAATGCGGGATATTTGGCTGGGATACAAAATATGCGTCCGCAATCACATAGTTTTTGAGTGTTGAAACATTTCCCACTAGATCTAGGGAAAATTATTGGATTTTTCTAAAGTCCAGAGACGTGGGAACCCTGACGATCCTCCACAAATGATGGACCGAAGTGTCGAGAACCCCCCACCCCGCATGATTTTAAGTTAGATTTGTTTAAGGGGCCCTTAAACTTCCCGTGTTTTATTTTCAGTCACCCCACCTAAATCGGGGGACACACAGCCTCGGTTTCCCTCTCCTTCCATTTTCTTTTCGTAATTTTCCAATAATTTATCTTTCATATTCTCAAGTCTTTTACATGCATCTTCCTCCCCCTTCCATTTGGGATTTTGTTAACCCCACGGGGCCATCTCTCCCTCCCTCGCCATCTTCTTCTCCTCTCCTCTCTCCTCTCTCTCTCCTCTCTCTCTCTCTCTCTCTCTCTCCCCTTCTCTCCTCTCTCTCCTCTCTCTCTCTCTCTCTCTCTCTCTCCTTCTCTCTCTTTCCCGCTCTCTCGCTCTCTGTCAGGGCATTTTTTTCTTCCCTCCCATTCCTCTTAAATTTCAGTAACCCTTTCTCCCTTCTCCATCTTCTCCCCTCTCTCTCTCTCTCTCTCTCTCTCTCCCCTCTCTCTCTCTCCCCCTCTCTCTCTTCTCTTCTCTCTCTCTCTCTCCTCTCTCTCCCCTCTCTCTGGTCACGTCATCTTTTTTCTTCCCTCCCATTCCTCTTAAATTTCAGTAACCCTTTCTCCCTTTCTCCTTCCTCTACTCTTTTTCCCCCTCCCTTCTTCCCTCCCTCTCTCCCTTCCCTTACCTGCTTCTTACAACACCTGTTCCCCTACCTGGTGGTCCTTCTGTCTCCCTCCTCCCTTCCCCCCCTCCCATCTTTTCCTTTCTGTCTCCCTCCCTCCATCCATCCTTCCTTCCGTCCCTCCTTCCGTCCCTCACTCCTTCCCTCCTCCCTATCTCTCTCCCTTTTGTTAGAGCTGTTTAAACTGTCATTAGTGTAATTTGGGCGAGACTTAAAACTATAATTACTATTCATTAACACCTACTGCTAAACAAGGCAATACTACCCCCCACTACTGCTACTACTATTACTACTGCTATGCTATGTTTGGCATAGCAGTAGTAAACTAGTCATATTTGAATCGATCGTATATTCTAGAGCGGAGAGAGAGAGAGAGAGAGAGAGAGAGAGCGAGAGAGAGAGAGGAGAGAGAAAAAGGAGAGAGAAAAGGAGAGGAAGTAAAAACTTTTTTGTAGTATAAAATTAAGTAAAAACAAACTATTGATTAAAAAAAAGTATATTAATCATATTAATACGAAGTTCGTGTGTGCGTGTGTGTGTGTTTGTGTGTGTGTGTACTGACTGAAGTGCTGGTGAAGGCTAAGTGCCTGCACATTTCCACTACATGCTTTTTATATGGGTCCTGGCCCTGATATCTCCACTTAGCTTATAGGATGTAAAAGGATCAGAAAGCCTTGCTTGAGGGACAAGAAGGATTTAAAATTTTTAGCACCTCGAGACGTCACCTTATTAAAATGTCTTTAGTGGTTGGTTTGTGCAGGAGTTAAACCCATAATTACCAGATTAGCCTCTCTCTTCCTCTCTCCCTCTCTCTCTCTCTCTCTCTCTCTCTCTCTCTCTCCTCTCTCTTCTCTCTCTCTCCCCTCTCTCTCCTCTCCCGTTTTCTCTCTCCCCCCTCTTCTCTCCGACCTATCCCCACAATGAGGAATATACACTACATAATGTAAATTAAAATACTTAAATTTTAGATATTTCCAAACAAATTATTGGTACATTTCACACATCTACGCGCCGCACGCACGCACGCACGCACGCAAGCACGCACCGCACACACACACAAACACACACAACACACACACAACACACACACACACACACACACCCTTGCTCTCATGTTACGAATATATTTGCATAGCCATATTTTTCCCAAAACAAAGAATGTAAATATTTTAAAAGTTACTTCATCCTGTCTCATGGAGGAAGGACCCAGTTGAAGGGCTCAATGGAAGGAGGAAGGGAGGGAAAGAGGGAGTATAATAAAAGTATAATTACTCATCAGGGAGCTATAAAGTCGGGAAGGTTTGAAACAGGTGTGGCTACTTAGGGGGGGTGGAGCGGGTCTCTAAGAGGAGACTGAGCGAACATTTGTAGACAAGGAAAAGATTTGAGAAATTGATAGGATTGCCTCGCCCCAAGTGCTCGCGAAGTTCATTGCGTGACTGTACTACTTTGCAGGCTCCCAGTTTCATGGCTTTAGAGTAAAACATAATGTTTTGCATATGATTTTTAAAATCTTTAAATATTTTTCAAGAGAAGAAAGTAAATTTTCATTTCTTTTTTATTTACATTTAGTGATGAAAATATTTTCGAAAAAGTTTTTTTAAGAAAAATATAGTATATATATGTAATAAAAAAAGGACAATTTTCTCTTGACAAAAGCTTAGATAAATGGGTGAAAAAGATAAAATTTTTAGGTTTTTGAAAATCCCCTGAAAAATAAGTATTCTGGGATTTTTTTCTTTTAGCAAAGTATTATTTGTCAGAAATTAGCGTTAAAAAAAATACCGTTTATCTCATAACTCAGTAGGTAAGATCCTGGGTGCATCAAAAGGGGTACATTTTTATGTCCCTACTATTCTTTATATGAAAAAAAGATTTTTGCTCTATCTTTATAACATGGAAAATGAAGGATAAGATGTTTTTGGTTTTTACCGGTACAAAAAAAAAATAAACCTTGGTGAGAGCCCTTAAACCCCATGGGTTCTTTTCTTTGTTTCCCGTGCTCTTAAATCTTCCCAAACCCTCTTTTTGAATATTCAAAACTCTTGTCATCTCTAATGATGATAATGTGAGTAAAACCAGGCGGGGCCCAAAAAGGATGAGGGGGAAGTTTTTTGGCTAGTTCGTTTACACCATCCCCCCCCATTAGGTGACTAAGAGAAAACTTTTTTTGTGAAAGCAAAAAGACTATTATAAAGTGCAAAATTACTCTAAATTCTTAAAAATCGCATTTGAAGAAAAATTCCCTGGGCAAAAAAATGCCCAGCCATGTGAGGACTCCGATCGCTGGCCTTTTTAAACTTTAAGAGACCGTTTTTGGTGCGCGTAGGATTTTTTCGGGAGATTTCAAATTTAAGGTATGAATGAAAAAAATGCAAAATACTAAATTTTTTTTTAAAAATTATTTCACCTTAGAAGGGCCCCGGAGATTAATTTGGGAAAGTTTTGGGTTTAGATTTGGTTAGGTTAGGTTAGATTTGGTTGGTTAGTTGGGGTAAGGTTAGTTTTGGGTTAGGTTTAATTTGGTTGGTTAGGTTGGGTTAGATTTGAAAGGTTTGGTTAGTTTTGGTTGGGTTTGGGTTATGGGGTGGGTAAAAGCCCCCGCTAGTTGGGAAAAATTTGGCTGGTTGGGTTTAAATTTTTTGGTTAGGAAAATTTTTCTCTAGATAAAAGGGAAAATTACCCTAATCTGGGAATTTTCCCCCCTACAAAACTCTTAAAACGTTTTCCGACGCATAATTTTTTTCCCCCCCCGAATCGGGTAAATTACCCCGATTTCATGATGTATTTATTTAGTTAACGCAAATTTATGCAATAGTTCTAATTCATTTATCAGAAAAGGGAAAATATATCAAGGAAAGCAAATTAAATTCCGCTTCTTTGATATTCTCCATGAAAAAAGTTTTTGCAAAAAAATATTAATGGAAAAGTTTAAGTCGATATTTCTTGAAAGTTCATAACGGCTTTCTTAGTGTGCTTTACGTTTTTTTTTTTGAAATATTATAGAACAAACTTTTACGAAGATAACAGTTTTTTTTTATACGGAAAACATATATTGGTGGGAAATTTCCCGTTTTCAGATTTTTTTTTTTAGTTAACGCTAATTTAGCTGCCGCAAATTATTTCACTAAACGAAATATACCAATGGAAAGCTAATCAAACCCGCTTCTATCTTTTCTCCATGAAAAATTTTTGCGAGCAAAATATTAAATGGCGAAGAGTTTAATTTAATGCATATTTTCTTAAAAGTCTCAAAATGGCACTTTCTTTGTGTGTTTTACGGTTTTTTTTTTGATAATATTATAAGCAAACTTTTCCGAAGATAACAGTATATCTTTATACGAAAACATTATTTAGGTAGGTAAATTAGGGGGGAGGGAGGGGGTTGCATCTTATGGTGTGACGTCAGGGGCGATCCCCCGGGCCTTGTTTTCCGGTGGTCTCCCTTAAACCCCGCGCGGCTCCACTTTTCCACCCATGATACCCCTGCGACCCCCCGGCACGAGAAATGGTTTTTCACTCCTCCCGCCCCAGTCCCTTTTTTTTCCTTCCCCCCATACCCCCCCCTCATTTCGCACTCCCCCCCAACCACCACCATTCCCCCTCATAACCCTCATTCACCTAGGGCCCCCACCCCCACTGCTTAGGCAATATAAAATAAACCCCCTTTTTATTTACCCCCACCACGGTAAAATTTCCCCCAGACTGGAAAAAGGGTAAAACGAAATAGTCACAGATCCCACACTACACTCGCTAATACAAACTGCACTCGAGTTCGTCTGTTTTCCCCGCGCAGGATGGAAGTGAGTCGCCCCGCCCGGCCTTTTAAGTACTTTTTTACGGCCCCCTCCTGGGGCCAGTCCAGCAAAAAATACGCCGGTTATGTCGGTAAGTCTGAGATACTCCTCTTTCGAAAATTTTCTTGGTCGGGAAAGCTACATCTGCGCCAAATCATGAGCCAAACGCCAGACTTTCCCCTGGGTGCAAGTCTGCGAAAACCCTCCCGGCGGGTCCAGCAAGCGTACTTCTCCTTTTTCCGGACGTCACGGGGCCCAAATATTATGGCGTGATTTACACCACCCCGATGGGAGGTGTAGAGAGGGGGTTCTCATATATATAAATAAAATCTTTTATTATCCCAATAGACGTTACCCCCGAGGGAAGGATTGAAAATTAAGCCTATTGGTAGTCGGCAGCGGGGTGTGTTTCAAAAGTTTAGGAATACAAGCCCTTTGGGGGAGGCCGCCCCGTCGTGTAGGTACTGCCCTTTGGTGTTTTTTTTTGTATTAGTTCGTTATTTGGGGAGCACCAGTTTTTTTTAGCCACTAGCGGGGTCCCCTGAGCAGAATTGTTGTGGACGAGGCGGCCCGGCATCCCCCGGGAGATTAATGTTTGTTTCACATATCGTAATTTGGACGTTTTTGAAATGAAACTTTTGTTTTGCCGCCCCTCATGACCTTTCACATGGGTTTGGCACTCAGGACCTTGACCCTCATTGCCCCTGAATGGTAGTTAGGGGCACGTTTGCTAGCCTTTATGGACATCCCCCCAACGGGAAAGGAAAGTCGCACCGTCGGAGAATGTCCTTTTGGAAAAATTTTGGGAAATCCCCTTCCGGCTTTGACTGAAAGAAATACCGCACGTTTGTATCTTATTTACTTCACACTGTAAAAAGGGTTCCAGCGTGCGCTCAGCCCCGGTTAACCCCCAAGGGGGCTATGAAATTAGGGCCTCAAAAAAATTTTAAGTCCAGTTTGGTTAGGTTAGGTATCTTTTTGGTTAAGGTTAGGTTAGGTTAGGTATACTTTGTGGGTTTAAATTTTGGTTGGTTAGGTTAGGTTTCTTTGTGGTTAAAGGGTTAAAATACTTTGTGGGTTTAAGGGTTGGTTAGGTATACTTTGGGAATTTTGGTTAGGTTGGTGGGGATACTTTGTGGTTTAGGGTTAAGGTTTTATCTTTGTGGTTAGGTTAGGTTAGGTTGGTTTGGTATACTTTGGGTTAAGGTTAGGGTTTGGGTTTGATTTTTAGTACTTTGATGATTTTTTTGGGGGGCCTTAATCACTTATTTTGTTCCCCCCCAAAAACCCGTATTCCCCCCCAGTTTTCCCCGGCTTGTTTTATGGGGGGAAAAAAAAAAAAAAGGGGTGAAGGACTTCTTTTAAAGTTTTACCTCCATTTTTTTTTTGTCGGGAGGTCCTATTAAGCACAGTTACAAGTTTTTTTTATTAAATACAGTACCCAAACTATATATTTAAACACTTTTAACCCCTTTTTTTTGGGGGTTTAGGGGACCGAATATCGGGGTTAGTTTTTTGGGGGGGAGTCTGGGGGTTTGAATTTTTGAACCAAAGTCCATGTTTTTTGGTGTGTTTTTTAAATTTTTTTGGGGCAAGCAAAAACTTGTCCAATAACGAAAACCCTTTTTTTCTTCATTTGCACCCATTTAAAGTGGAACTCGCCGAAAAATTTTTTGTCGGCAAGACTTCTCGGTTGGTGTTTCAGTATAATGGACATAAATGCGCGGTCCTACCGCCCTTACCAATGCGTTTTTTATTATTTTTGTTTAGTATACTGACAGTATTTAAAGCACTTCCCCGTAACCTTTAAAACTTATGGATATTCTAGTGTTTGCCCTACTCCCCCCTCTCCCCCAAAAAAAGCTTTTGGGGCCTGGGGGGAATGCAGGATAATTTGGGTGGGGTACAAAATATCGTCGCAAACCCATACTTTTTGAGTTATGGAAATTTAAAAAATTTTCCCAGATTTTTGGGGAAAAATTTATTGGGTTTTTTTCTGAGTCAGGACGTGGAACCTACGATCCTCACAGAAGATGAATGGAAGGGGAGAACCCCCCCCAAACCCCCCAAACCCCCGCTAGGAGGTTAGGGTTTGGTTAGATTGGTAGGTTGGTTTGTTTGGTTAGGTTAAGATTTTGGTTAGGAGGTTTTGGTTAGGTTAGTTAGGGTTTGGTTATCGGGGGGTCAAGCCCCCCCTAGGTTAGCAAATTTCTTAGAAAAAGGAAATTACCCTAATCTAGGGAGTTTTAACCCCCTAAAAAAACTCTTAGTTACTGTTTCTGTTTGCCTGAATTTTGTTTCTAAAAAGGGTTTAAATGAAAAATGGATCTTATGACGATTTCAAAGAAAACCCCCCCCCAAACTCCAGGTTTTGCGGGCAACTCTATGGGGAGTTTAGAACTGGTCAATTTTTTTTTTTTTTAATGAATTACTGATTAAGATTTTTCTTTAGTTACAACTTGAATGGAGGTTTTAACTTAGTCTTATGACTTCACATGTGTTTATATTTTTGACCAGTTCACTGCGGAGAGTACTGAATGGGGGATGATTTAAGGGGAAGGGGTAAGGGGTTTTAGGTTAAGGGAAAGGGTGTGATTTAAAGGGGATGCGCCCCCGTCCAGGGGGAGAAACTTCTCGGGTTACCCCCGGACGCTTTTTTTTGAATAATATAAGATTAGATTTTTTTTGGGGTAGTCGTGATTAATACGGGGAATTTTTCCCGAGTAAGGCTGACTCTTTTGGAATATGGGAATTATTTCCTAACACAGAATAATCACCGGGGGTTTTAAAATAAACAAAGAACAATTTTAAAAAACATCACCCTTTTTTATTATATTGAAATAGTAGTCTTGCTTGAGTCATATACAACTAAAGGGGTTAACCCAAACCCCGGGGAAAAACTCTAATCGGATGTAAGAAAATTTTTACACCCTAAAAGGGAAGCTCTTCCTATGTGATGAAAAGAACCTTAGAGCATAATTCTCCTCACTAAACCCTTTTAAAATAAATTTCCTACATTTTAAGTAACATACCGCAAAATATTTATAATTACAAGGAAGATAAATATAGGAGAGAAAAGTGAGAGTAATGAGTTTTTTTTGTGTGTTCCAAGACCATAGGCTTGAAGAGGACCCCGAGCGAGCCTCTCCCTAGGGGAAAGGGGAGGGGGTTTTTAACTCTTTAATAATATTTAAAGGAGGGCGACCTTTTTACGTTAGCTAACTAAACTTTGTTCCCCATTTTGGAAATATAGAAACAAGGAAAGGGGGGGGGGGGGGAAACAGGAGCGAAGTGGTGCGACTTACCTAGGGGAAAGGAGGGTAGACTGGCGTTCACGGCGTTACCCCCCCCGAGGAAAAAAAAAGGGGAATGTTTGAAGGGTCTAGGTGACCTAAAATGAAGATTTAAATCAAAAACAAACTAATTAAAAAATGAAATGTGTACCTAAGACAAGGTGCCATAATCAGACCTTTTTACTTTGATATAGAAGAATTTAATATTTTTAATCTAATCCCCAAAAAGGGGTTTTTTTAAATTTTTAAAGTCGACAGTCCGAACCCCGTTTTTAAAGAGTGAGAGGGTAGGAAAGAGTAACATAAAAATTTTGGTAACTTACAATTTAGCGATATTTTTAAAACACTCCATGATGACCATGATATACGATGGGGATTTTTTTTGAAAGACTTTAAGAACTAGGAGTGTTACTCGGTCGTCAGATAGCTGGGGAAAGATAAAAGTTTGAACCATTAGTTTCACGATCGCGGAAAAATTTTCCCCACGAATTTGACTGCATAGGGCTTTCGGGGGAATGGAAGAAAGGGGGAAAAAATGGGGGGAAGGAACGAAAAAATAAACAAAATGGCGCGTGGGAAAGGGAAAAATGATAAAAAAATATGGCGGAAAAGAAAAAGGGGCGAGAGCACCCGTGAAACAAAAAAAAATGAATGTTTACGAGCAAACTGGGGAATTTATATGAAAATAATTCTCAGTCATCTCCCCCCGATAATGGGCTTACACAGTCTATTCTGGGGAAAATTAAATTTCTTCAATATAAATTTAAACTACCCGGATCGGTTTCCGTTTTAAAGTGCGTCAAGGGAGGTGTGTATGGGACGAATTTAAGTGAATTTAATGGAAATTCTTCGTTTTTTTAAAAAACGGGTGTCGTTGTTTTTAGTTACACAAATTCCAATGAAAGGAAGTATCCCAATAAACCGATACCTGGGTATAACGGGGTCGTAAAAACCGACTCAGTCCCCGTATTCCGTTGCGGGGAATCCCCAAAGGGGGCCACCCCGGCTAGCCTCTGGTAAATGAAAAACCCCAACAAGTCCTGAAATATCCCCCACACCCAGCTGGTTGACTGTGAAGGGAGAAGCGAGTACTACTATCTCAATTTAAAAAACCCTCCCAGAAACCCGGGTGGGCCCCTGAAAACCAACACTCCGATTAGACATGAGAAACTCCTAGACCAAATTATTATCTAGTCTGACAATCACTTTACCCCTTTACTCAATAATTACATTTAACACTTTTTGCTTAATCTCATGAATACACCACAAGTCGTGTTTATTTTAACTTGAATTAAAATACCTTGAAGACTCACCCAACCAGACTGACTGTTAATGAAAATTTAATGAGATGGTATTTCCCAAACAAATCTTTCCTGGATATACTAAAACATACTGACCTCAATTTGTTTTGAATCCTGGTCTGTTTTAAAATTTAAAAACCCTTTTTGAATTGATTTCCCCAAGAGTAATAAAAGGGGGAACTACAACTACCCTACCCATAGGTATTAAACTTTAAGTTTATAAAAAAAATTTTTTAATTTCATTTCAAAATAATTTTTCCTTTATTTCTAATTTAACACTATTGGAACCGAAAATTTTCCTCTGTTGTTGATGGGTGGATTTATGGGGCCCTTTTTGCCCCCGTATTTTTGAGGCCCTTTAGCTCTTAAAAGTTTCAGGAAACCCCGTAGGTTCTTGGGAAGCTAAATGTGCCCTTCCCGAGCCCGGGGTCGCTGCTCCTCGTCTCCGTAGCTTTTGGGTCACCCGGGTTGCTCTTGGTTTTTGCGGGCCGGCGGCGGCGGGCAGGGATTCAGCGCCCCCTTTTACCCTCACGGAAATGTACAGGTTTTTGGCCGTGTTGTCAGCGCAGTCAGCGGGGACGTGTAGACGAGGGGGATCCGTACTTCCCCCCCGACGAGGGTTTACGCCCTCTCTTTGGGCCCTGGTGGTGGTTTCGGCTAATGGGGTCTTTGCGGCTAGGAACGGGGGTACGGGGGTGGCTATGAAAGGGGGCGGGATTTAGGCGAGCATGGCGTCGAGGTGCGCTGAAGTGGTGAAAGGGCGCGGGGGCGGCGACGTGGCTGGAAGGGGGCGCGGCAGGGCCCTGTGGGCGGCGGAGCTGACGGCTAGGCGGTGAAGGGGGGCGGCGGCGGCGAAGGGGGGGGGGGGGGCGGCGGCCGGCTCGCTTTTCGTCACTCCCAAGGTATGGTTATGGTTGGGTGTTTTGGTTTTTAAAGGGGGGGGGAAACTAATATTACTATAATGGTCGATTACTATATGAAAATTTTCTGAAATTTACTATCTTTCTATTTTTTTTCCCAGGTGAGATTCTGTTGTTTATTTTTTGGAAATAATATCCACCCCTATAGCACCGTGGTTTTCCTAATTTTTGGTTTTTAAAGGCTTTAATGAACACTGATCTTAGACCGATACAATGAAATCCCCCCCCCCCCAAAACTACCAGTGTGTTGCTGCAATCCTATGGGAGTTTAGAACTGGTCAACGTTTTTTTTAATGATATTCTTGTTAAGATTTTTCATTAGATTACAACTTGAAAGGAGGATTAACTTTGTCTTTTTGACTTCACTAGGATTATAGTTTTTCCCACGTCTCATTTCGGAAGTACGGAAATGGGGATGTATTTTTTAAGGGGAAGGGGGGAAGGGTTTTTGGTTAAGGGGAAAAGGGGTGAGTTAAGGGGGATGCTGCCACCACCAGGCGAGTACTTCTTGGTTTTTCTCCCCGGGCGCGTTTTTGAAAAATAGTAAGATTTAATTATTTTGGTGTCGGTTTTAGTGGAATTATACCGAGTGGCTGACTCTTTGGAAGATGGGGGGTTACTTCCAACACAGAATAAAACCTGGGGTTTTATTAAAAACAAGAAAAAATATTTGAAAAAATCTCCCATTTTTTTTATTTAAAAAATTATGTCTTCTTTTTCAACAGGGGGGGCCAAAAACCCAGCCCGATCGCGACGATGGTCGACACAAGCCTGTTTTATGTCGACACCACTGTCCTGTTAATAATTCGTCCTTCAGAAGTTGCCATGCAAATAGCTGCAATAGCATACCCAAGTACCGTGATATTTGGTTTATTATAGTTCTCTTTTTTCTGGGAATAAGTTATATTTAATTCTAATGATGGACATGTCTGACCACCTCTTTGCATACAATTTTTTATAAAGACAGACTATCCTGTTTTATCTGCACGCACCCTTTAAGCCGGGGGGGATTGGGGGAAACGCCCAGTGGAAGGAACCCGTACGGTTCGTACCGTGGACAGGAACCGTAGGGCGTTTCGTACAGAAGGTGATAGGTGTTTGCTTTTAAACCCTGATTTATAAATTTCTTTACTTGTAGGGCCAGGGGGTGCTTTTTTTAGTTTACAAATACTGATGACTGTTAAAAAAAAAAGTTTACTCAGAGTTAGGGTGTTTTGTTAACCCCTTGAATCATATTGATAAGTGTCAACGCAAATATAAATTGGCTCTCTGTTCCCCCGCAACCCCCACAGTTTTCCCCGAAACTTTGGAGTGTAGGGGTGTTGGGATCGTGTCTCGTAAAAAAATGTTCTGACGGCTTGAAATAGTCACGAAATAATGAAAATTCCCATAGAATAAAGGGAGGGGAAAAAAGCTGCTTTTATTTTATTTTATTTTCATCATCATTTGTTAAAGTGCTTTTTAATTACGTATTTCCTGCAAACAGCAGCGTAAACCATACACACAGGCGTGCTGAAGCAAAACTCCCCCGTGAAATACTTTTCGTTTCGAACAGTTATTAACAGGTTATTAGACATCAATGAACCAAAATGGTAGTGCTGGACTGGATCGAGTGCTAAAAAAAGAAAAAAATTACCATTTTCACATGAGTGGGGGGAAAGATTTTTTTTTTCCCATGAACAATTGAAGTGTGGGTCTGATTTTTATGTTCCCCAGCACGGCGAAAAAAGGAAATTTGAAAGGCTTTCAAAGTCTTCACAAGAAGTATACAGTGATTTTCCCCCCCAAAAGGAGCTACGAAAAAAGGGAAAAATTCGGAACAAAAGGGCACAGCTTTCAGCACAACAACCCCCTTTTTACAGGAGCGACTTAAAAATCAAAGGCAGAAAACTTTGCATGTCAAGGTGAGCCGAGACCGAAAAGCAAAAAAAACCCTTTTCAGGGGAGAAACATTAAAGGGAGGCTTTTTAGAAGCAGAGAAATTGTTTAAAAATTTAAAAACAAGTCTGAAATTATTTTGTATTAAAGAATTCATTATCAAAAACACTGTTATGAGGCTGTAAATTTTATGGTGGGGATTTGGGTGAACACTGAAAAAGGAAAACGTGAGTGGGGTTTCTTTTCATTGCATTTTTGATAAAACTACGACATGATCGATAATAAACTGTGCTTTTTTCATTAAATGGTGTTCAAAGATCTGACACAAAGAGGAATTATAAAGGTTTCCTTTAAAGGGAAAAACCCGAGGTGAGGACATTTTCACACTTCAGTGATTTTGTCACAAGACACAGTTCCCAGTAAAAAAGCTCGTATAAATGACAACTGATGGGAGCACCAGCGATGATTGGTCGAACCAATGGGTTCATTGCCCTTTGCAGGGGTGATGATAGTTTTCCTGACTTTTTTAAATTTCTTTGTGTCTTTCATCAACAAGCACTTTTTGGGAAAAAGTTGAAAAAGACAGAATCATGGACATTTCTTTCAAAAATTTTAAAATTCAATTCGGGCCAAAGTTCAAGGGGGGGCTTTTCGAAGTCAGTTACAAAAAAGTGAAACAGAACACTCTGTCTGTTTTTGCTACAGATGTCAGGGGTTAAGCAGAGGTAAATTTCTCCAAAGATTTTTGAGATCTGCTCCTGAAATAAAAATGTTTTTGGCCTAAAAGATCGGCCTTCTCATACCCCCCCAAATTTACTGAAAAAGGTGCTGGGTTTTTCATTTTAGTAGACATAATGGTAGTTGAATGAAATGAAATTAGATTTGCAAGGAAAGATAAAATATAGTTGAAAAAGATTTGTGCTGTGACAGATTCAAGCAGAAAAATAAAACTAGTGTCTTCACAGTACAGCAACATGCATAGAAATTTAGAAATAGATGTAGAACTGGAAAAAACAAGGTAAACAATGTGATCATTTAAAAGTGGGGCGTATATGAACAGGTACAAAAACCCCGCCTCAATTTTGACAGGGGTTTTTAAGATATGCAGCAGTGAAAGTGTTGCCATAATGGTTTTCCCCCTTTGGGAAAGGCACAGTGTTGAAGATTTGCATCTAGAATGGGCCCCATTTTTTAACATGGGTACATTGAAGTTGAAAAAAGATTTTGAAACTGCAAAAGAATTCAGATCAAATCCATGGCAACAGGGCAGTTTTTTGGGAAAAATTCTCAGTGAAGAAAAGACCCAATGTCAGAAAATGTTTTCCAAAGTACCTAACAGCTTTTTTTTTGGGTTCAACCTCCCTGGAAACAACATTTTACACCTAAAATACATCAAATCAAAAAAGATCACACTGTCAAAAAAACCTGGGCCTGCTTTTAAAACTAGCCACCAATACAGCCCTAACTACACCAAAATTAGCAGACGATGCGGCCAAACATCTCATTAATAAAGTAAGTGTGGCTCTGTAAATTTTATTTTAACAATTATTATATCATAATTTTAGCAGTGTTACGTTCTCAAAAAAAATTCTTTTTTTCCCCTCCTCTCTCTCCCTTTTCCCCTCTCTCTCTTTTCTCTCCTCTCTCCTCTTCTTCTTCTCTTCTCCTTTTCTTCCTCCCTCTCTCTCTCCTCTCTCTCCTCCCTCTCTCTCAACCCCGAGGGGAGTAAAAATGTTACCTGTTTCATTTTCATTTTTTGGAATATGTTTTTTAATCTTGGTGGTAGGTCGCACAGGGTAACGTAGAAAAAATAGCAAAAACTCACAAAAGGTTGCCACCCGAATACAACATATAAGGGTTTAAACAACACCGGAAAAAACTCTAATGGATGAAAAAAAACTTTACACCCGGGTACAGGAAGCTCTTCCTAGTGATAAAAGAAGCTCTTAGAGCATAAATTTTCCCTCACTGAATCCTATTTAAAGAATTATCCTACACTTAAATAACATACCGCTGAAAATTTTAAATTCAAGGGGAAATATAAAATATAGGAGAGAAAAGTGAGATAATGATTTTTTTTTGTGTTTCACAAGACCATTGGCTTGAAGGGACACGAGCGAGCCCCTTTCCCCACGGGAAGGAGGAGTGTAGACTCTTTAATAATACTTATAAGGATGGGCAGACCTCCTTTTCGTTTTGCGTAAACTAAAAAATTGTTTCCCAATTTTGGGAAAAATAGAAACAAGGAAAAGGGGGGGGGGGGGGAAAAAAGGAGCGAATGTGGGGGACTTTCCTACGGGAAGGAGAGTGTAATGGTTCTCACGGCGTTTCCCCCCCCGAGGCAGAAAAAAGGGGAATCGTTTTTAATGGTCTAGACGTGACCCCAAATGAAGGCTTAAAATCACAAACAAAACAAAAAATAATAAAACCCGTGTACCAAGACAAGGCGCCTATAATCAGCCCTGTTACTTTGATATAAAAGAATTTAAAATATGTTAATCTAATACCCAAGAAGGGTTTTTTTTAATTTAGTCGCAGTCCGAACGCTTTTTTAAAGATGAGGGGGTTTTATGGAAGATGTAACAAGAAATTTGGTAGACTAAATTTAGCGCATATTTTACTAACAGGGCCATGTTGCCCATGATCGATGACGAGGGGGGATTTTTTTGAAAGACATTAAGAATCTGGAGTTTTACTCGGCTGATCAGATACGGGGGGAAAGATAAAAAAGATTTAACTCATTGTTATCATATCGCGGAAAATTATCCCACAATTTTGACCGCATACGGCATTCGGGGGGAAGGAAAAAAAGAGGAAAGAAATGGCGGGGGAAGGAACGAAGAAGATAAAAAAAAATGGCGCGTAGGAAGGAAAAATGATGAAAAAATTGGCGGAAAAAAAAGAAGGGCGAGATCCCCCGTGAAACTAAAAAAAAATGAACTTTTTTCGAGAATAAGGGGAAATTTTATATGAAAAATAATTCTCAGCTATCTCTCCCAAAATAATGGGCTTCATTTCCGACGCATTTTTTTCCCCCCCGAAAACCCCGCATTCCACAGGTCCCCAAAACTTGTTTAGGGGGGTGGGGAGTTGGGCAAAACAAAAGTTTTACCAAATTATATACATATTGTAAAATGATATATTGTCTTAGACAATACTCAACAGACACCCCTCCCCTTCCAGAGGCCCCCAACCATATAGGGGGTTTTGGGTTAGGGTATATTAAAGGGGTAGGTTAAATTTTTGGGTTAGGTTAGGTTAGATCGGGTTTGGTTGGGTTTAGTTTTGGTTAGATTTAGGTTGGTTGGGTTAGTTTATCGGTGGGAAAGCCCCCCCCGCTAGGTTGGGTTTAAATTTTGGTTGGGCAAATTTCTCAGATTAAGGAAATACTTTAGATCTAGGGAGTTTGTCCCTTAACAATTCTTAATTACGTGTCCCGACGCATTATTTGCTCCCCACCCAAAAAACCCCCCCTTCCCACAGGTCCCAAACTTGCTTGGGGGTTAGTGGGAGAGTTGGGCAAACACTAGAAATTTCCCCGGAAAAACTAGTCAGTGTCTAGAAAATGACCGCGGGGTCCTCGTCCATTTTTTCCCAAAACACTAATTTTAGGCAAAAAAAAAAAATCTAGTAGTGTTTCGAAAATGATGCGCAGCCCCGTTTTTTTTTACAAAATCAAAATTTTTACCCAAGAAAAAACATATGTCTCAGAAAAAATGACCGTGCAGCCCTCGTCCCTTTTTTCCCAAAAAAAAACAAATTTTTAGGCAAAAAATCTAGTCAGTTTTTTCAGAAAATGCCCGCGCGTCCCGTTCATTTTTTCCCGGTATTTTTCCCCTTAATATCCTACAAACCTCCCATTACCTTGGGCCCGGAGTTCCCGGATTGTTAGGACGAGAATTTTTCGGTAGACGAGAGACCAGGTCCGTTCTCATTATCCCTAAATGATACGATTAGGTCACTCAAAAGTTGCCTCTTAACGCCCTTTTAAATTTTATGATTATATGGTCAACCCTGATGTCTGCCCCTTTTGTCCCTGAATTATTAGGTTTTAAACAGGATGGCTGGCCCCTTATTTCCCTAGAAATATTTATTAAAATCAATCAGGATGTCTGCGCCTTTAAATTTTTGCCTCCAAAGTTTATTTCTGGTCAATTTTACTGCAAAGGTACTCCTTAGTGGGGGGACCGTTTTATTCGGGCCCCTAAGTAGATGCATCCCCGAGACAGGGGAGTTTTAACGGTCGTTTCAGAGACACCCCAATTTTTTTTTTTGGCCTACAATAGGGGGGTTGTTTAAAGGGATAGTTTTATTTGCGCAAACCCCTAAAAAAAAAAAAAAAAAATAACTTTTGGTTAAAGGGTTTTAGGTTTCATTAAAACCCATAAGGTTTGGTTGGTTTTTTAAAACCTTTTAAAGGGTTTGGTTAGGGTTTTATTAAAACCCTTAAGGTTAGGTTTTGGGTTTTATTAAAAACCTTAAGGGTTTGGTTAAGTTTTTTTTTTTTCAATTTTTTTTTTGTGAAAATAAAAAATTTTCTCCGTTGGAACAAGCCCTATTGTAGGCCAAGAAAAAATAGTCGGGGGCCCCTGAAAAAAGCCCCCGAAACTGTCCCGTATGCATTTTAAAAATAGGCGGCCGATTCAACTGGCGGCCCGAAAACAACTGTATCCCCTTAGGTAGGGGGAAACACAAATCTTTCACAAACCGAAATCCCGGGTTCGGTTTCCCCGGGTGGAGCGGAAACGTGGGGGTGTTTCCCTTTAAAACCCGAGCCCCTGTCCACCCAAACAGTAAGGGTACCGGTGTTTCGGGGGTTTTTTAACCCCCTCCGGGGTTTGGCTTCGGCCAAAAACTATAACACTAGCAGACGCTGTCTATCGGGGTACTCGGAAGAGCTGTCTGGGTTTCGCAGCGATCCCTCTACTGCGTCAATACTGACGAAATTCTTCAATCATCATCATCAAACCCCTTTTTATGTTTTTAAAAATGATACATCGATTTGTTGTGTCAAAACCCAGATGCCCGCTGATAATAGCTGATTAATGTTTGTAAAATTTTTTTACACTGACAGCCTTGTGATTTGGGTGATAGATCTGAATAGATAAAATAAAAACGCTGTGATTCGCTATTAGCGAGGATGAGTCAATTTTTCGCCACCAATCAGCTGTCTTGTGGAAAATCCGGATATCTTCCTTGCGCCTGGTGTAAATCCATTCGGAGAATTCAAACATCCTCGGCGCAAGAGGGGGGTGCGGTGCGCCGAGTAGCATTTACAACCATACTTTACTACCGCTTGACTTACACTTTTTTTCGCTGGATCGTGCCCTGCTTCTTATTTTATGACAGACTTCCTTCACTAATGATCCAGCCAGTCTGGTATTATAGTCTTGTATCTTTTTCAGTATACTATTATAAGGAGTAATCCATGTAGCACGAAAGAAAACGGACATTTTCTCGCTTATAAACACGACATTACCCCAGCTAAGATTAACCCTTTTTTATAGGATTTCATTTTCCCGGTGTGTTTTTTGGGCGCGTGACCCAGTTTGTTTTGTTGATTACCACACTTGTAGACCACTGTTGGCTTGTGTGTGCTATCATCCCGGTGGCTGTTATAAGTAGGTGGTATTATTAGGCGAGTGTTCCTCAGGGCAAAGATTTTTGGTTATGGGCGCTATCTTTATTATAAACCACTGGATAAAAGGACTCTAATTAATATGCTAGTTACAGTAGAAAGCATCGGTTCTTAGTTTGGCTCTTCCGCGCACTTATCCCATTCATTGGTCTCTCATCCCACCCTACCTTGTTATGCTCCCGTACAAGGTGGCTGCGTCGCTGCTGCTGTGAGATAAGAACATTTACTTATCCCTTCTTGTAACTGGTGTCCTGTCCGAGTTAAGCCCCGCCTTCCACTGTCCTTAATGGAACCACGACGCGCCGAAACAATGCAAAGCGCAAGCCGCCCGTCATGGTCCTGATTATGGGCAATATTCAGAATTTTTGCTCCACCCGTTGTAATCGGTTTTTGGTATCAAGAATCAAAATACGACGCAACGCGTCGAGCTCAGGGGGAGTTTGAGTTCAGCTGATTGGCACAACTTGCACATCCCCCCCTTTCCCCCCCCCGCTCATCCCACACTTATTCCATCGTATTTCTTCCGCAGAGGTGGAGAGGAGAATAAACCATTACAGGAGAGTTTTCAAACACAACCGAGAGTGACATCCTACACTGTGAATGCACACGTGTCTCATTAAGGTAAAATCAGGTCCAGGAGGCCTTATATAGTTGTGTTACTTTTGTGCGGAAGCCGAGGCGGCGGCGGAGAATGACCGGTGGCCATTGTGTGGAGGCAAGTTGGCGGCGGGCGTTCAAAAAATGTACTATACTCGCGAAGGCATCACTCAGGACGAGGCCAATTTTTTTCTGCACCAACGGCCCAGAGCAAGTGCGAACACTAAACTTAGGCTATTATTTGAATGTCAGAAATGATAAATTTCCGCACTAGTAAAATGTATTAGATATGTATCAAACGTCAAATACGGATGACGCTTTGGGTGCTCGCTTGTGTTGGTACACCTGTCCAAATCTCCACTCAGTCGGGGCAGTTCTTGTAGATGTCACCATGGAGGTACGACGTGGAAAATCTCCACCGGCCGGGATTTATCGAGATTTCCTTGAATATAGCCCTATGGGGTTTTTTTTGTCCATCGTGACCGAAACGATGACATATGCTCGTGACGCGCTCGGCCGCGGTGCCCGAAAAGTTAGTGCGTTCACTAAAAATTGGAAGCTCCCCAGTTTTGTACCCCACGCAGCGCTATCGTAATTCTATCGTGACGCTATCGTTATCTATGTAGCAGCTTCGGGTGACACTATCGTGATCGTCGTATGTCTATCGTGAGTCGTGACATAAGAAACCGTTACGCGCGCCTTCATCCCTACCTTCCTGCCCCTTTTTTGTGCCACCCTCTTCCGCCTTCTCCCCCCCTTTCTCATTCACTCCACCCACCCTCTACTCCCTTCCCCCTACTTCCCACCACATGTGGTGAACTAGCCGCCTCTACTCCCTTCCCCCTACTTCCCACCACCATGTGGTACACTCCCCCTGCCGACTATCCCTTCCCCCTACTCCCACCCAAGGTTGGTGACACTTCCCCCTCGACTCCCTTCCCCCTACTCCCACCACCATGTGGTTGACACTCCCCCTCGACTCCCTACCCACTACTCCCATCACCACGTGGTGATGGAGTAGGGGGTAGGGGGGTGATCCCACCACGGCCCCGCCCCGTTTAAACCCATTCACATCGCCACCAACCCCATACAAAGCCTTCCTCCCAAGCGTCCCCCCCCCCCCCCCCGTTTCCCCCACCAACCCAACGCCCTCTTTCCTTATTACAACCCCCTTCCCCCCGTTTCCCCCCTTATCCCTCACCAAACACCCACCACCCCTGTTATACCCACCTTCATCTCTAACCCCCCTTCCTTTTCCATCACCATGGCAAACCCCGCCCTACGAGTGGGGCTATCACTTGACGCGATCGTGATACTTCATGTGCACCGTCATGGCACTGCCGTGGTTATCGTAAGCCCTATCTGACCAACAAAATGACCGTTGATTTTCCATTCGTGACTTAGTCTTACAGCTGTCATGACTCCATCGTTACCATCTTACGACCATCATGACACATACGTACAGGCATCGTGACATGGTTGTGAGGCTATCGTGGTCTGCGTTTATTCGTGGTCAAATTTCACGATAGCGTATAATTAAATTGGTGGCGCTATCGTGGTTCGTTATAATGGGGTGCTACTATAGCGTGCGGTCCCTACCCGGACATTTTACACTATAGCGTGCGGTCTACATTTCTTACTCGCTACTTACACTCTAAACTCTTAACACTTCAGTCTGCAACTTACATTGCTATATGAATATTGTCTATTATACAGTAGAGTATTATAGAAAACTTAATCTTTATTATTGATTTGATTAAGCACATGCTGATATTCCCCAACCCTGTCCACTTTTTCTTTTTTCTGCATAACACTAACCACTTCGGATGACAAGGCCTCTGCTTCTGTGGTGTGTTCCATAAGATTGCTTTCCCGAAAAAATTTAACCGCTGTTTCTTTGCGTCAGTGACACTTCTGTAGAATTCCTTTCAACAGCATTATTAAAGGAAGAGGTGTCAAACTGATGGGTTCTCGTCTTGAATTTGTAGGAGGATACTTGAGACATTACTTGTTGATTCCTATTTTATAAGGTTGAGTAGAACCCGGTACTCATGTCAGGTAGGTCAGGTCAGGTGTGGACTTGTTACACTGCATATTAAAGCTATGGGGTAGCCAGGTCAGGTCATTCAGGCAGGTCTCTTTAAGACCGCACGTTAGGGGAGCGTAGACTGCAGGCTCCAGATGTAGACCGCACGCTATAGTAGCACCGATATGGAATGGTTTGAAGGGAGCTTTAGCCGCTGTTCTGTAGGCTACATGCAGTCGCTTAACGACGGGGGGGGGGGGGGAGGCATGCTGGTGCGGGCGGGCCATAGATGGCCCTACCCTCCTTTTCCAAAGAAAAAATAATAATTACATAATTATATATATATATATATATATATATAATTATAAATATTTTATAATATTGCCCTCCCCCCCCTTTTCATCATTTTCTTCCTTGTCTTCCTTCCTGGGTACACACTGGTACATGTAAACCCAGTACAGGGCTGGTAACATGTACGGTCCAGTACCAACTAACCAACCAGCCGCCCGCATGGTTTAGAAATCTCGGCGACCTAGACTCACTAAATGCCCGTTTTCACGTAATATTCAGGACTAGCGTCGGCGACCGGTCACGACTTGCTGAGTCATTCAGTTCGGTGGCCGGCAGACGCATCGGTGTCTGGACGATTCGAGCGAATACCTTTTCGAGGCGTAGGACGAATTCGAGCGAATACTTTTGTCGGGAAAAAGCGGTTAGACTTAATTCGAGCGAATACTTTTTTCGAGCGGAGGACCAACTTAGTTTTCCTGAATAGTTTTGATGTGTATGGAATGAATCTGGCACTTGTTTTTGTCGAAAAAATATTTTTTGTTTAAGGTGTGGGGGATCTCCCTCCCCGCAAACCTTGCTCTGGCTTCTCGACGTGCCGTAGTATTGATTTTTTCTTTCTTGACATCATCTTCACTAAACTGGCGAACCCCACCTCTAACCTCCTGACGTAACCTAGTCTCCATTTAACCTAACTTAACCGTTTCCTGCTGAATAACGGTAGATTTATACTTATAATAGCCGTTATTAATGCCTCACTTTTTCTTTTAATCACGTTCACAACACAAACACAACCCACACACACACACAAAGGCGTGTCCAGCTAGGCGTCTGTTTCTATAATACTAACCGGCAGGACATTCCAGTAGAGGGGATGAGGTCAGGTCAGGTTCCCCGCGTGTTATCCCCTTCACCACCTGCCATGACTTGAAAGGGAGGGGCAGCTAGTCTCCTCACCTACGTAATTTAACTTATATTGTTTTCATTATTTTGATGTTTTAAATTACTATCTCTTTAATTAACTGCCAATAGCTTACTATTTAATTGTTATTTAATTATAATCATATGCCAGTAATAGTACAGGACGCTACCACTGTAGGTTCTCACGGCCTCGATGTAGCTTCCTCTGCACGCACACGCACAACGCAAGCACGCGCAACAACACACACCTACGCGCACTACAACGCGCATACGCACAGCAACACACACACAACAACACACCTATCAACCTAAGGTAAAGAGACAGTCTCTTTATCTTGCCTACACCTACACACCCACACACCTACACGCACCGCACGCACACACACACACAAATTTTTCTCGACGTTTCCAAAAACATTCTGATTGGGAAATGAAATAAACCTTAACAACCCAATCAAAAATGTTGCTAACAGTTTGGAAACAATGTTTCCAACAAATGTCTTAGTGTGGACGGGACAGAGGAATGTGGGGGTGCCGTCAGCATTCCAGGTAGGGTGGGGAGGCGGTAGCGGAGATGGTTAGCGTCTCCGACTGCGTTTCTCGGTTACCCGAGTGCGATTCCCCGAAGAAAAACCAAACCCTTTCTGGCACCGTGATGTTCGAGTGGCCTAAGAACACCCCACATGCCCTACCGCATCAACTCTACTTTCGGATTTGCGAGTCTCGAGGACACAGGGGGGGCGGCCATGAGCCATCTAATCACAGGCGTCAACACAAGAATCCTGCCTGCGCCACCACGGGGCGAGGACAACCATCAGACCCTCAATGAACTCCAGAGGCCTACCATCCGAGCTCCTGATCACCACTGCCTACATGCGCTATAAGGCACAAATTAAACTGATGTCAGGTTTAAGGTTCCCCTCTGCGTGTGTGTGTGAGTGTGTGGATTACCTGACGTGACCTCACTTACCCTCTAAATGGAATGGGTCCTGACGGCACAGGGGCAGGTTTGCCAGGGGCCGCGGTTTACCAGGCTCTTTTAGAATGGTTTGGGGGGGAAAAAACGATTGTTGGGCGGTTTTGGGCCTGTTTTTTTACTTCGTTGCTGATTTGTGGGTTGATTGCTTTCGAAAGCGACATGGCCATTTTCAAAAACCCGTTCATGATAATCCTCAAGAGGAGGAATATATCACAATAATTATCGTCAAGGAGATTATCACAACTGGACTTTTTGACCTGATTAGGACCTCATGCCGTGACCCTCTCACGGAAGTTCACATCCTACTGAGCAGCCCCTAGGGATGATAATTACTATTGACCTGGTGGGTCATCCCACACCCTTCATTTACACCTTCCAAGGCCCACCTCATCTATTCAGCCTCTCCTCTAACTTCAAGTCTATAAGGAAAGAGACCAGAGAGAATGTCCAGACACATACACAGTTTTACTCTCTACTACAGCTGGGCCGTGATCAGAGGAGGATATCAAATAGTTTTTGAGAAATAGAGTTAGAAAATACATGGACATGTCCGTGCATTCATGCATACGATATAGCACGTACTGGTGTAATGCGTTTAACGCCAGAGGAATTGATGTCACTTTTTATACAAAGGACATATATTCCAATGCTGATGATCAAGAGTGATGTTGATATATCTGATTATATAATATTCAGAAAAAAACACAGGGGCTGCAGCAGGTAGGCCTGAAGATAGTCACTCTGGAGACCCAGCTTGTTGCCCAGAAACAAGCTATCCAGATCAACAAATCTGAAAAGTATACAAGGTCCCAGGCAAAGCTTGATAAGCTGTGGCAACGCTACCAAAACAAAGATATATCAACTGGGCCACCTACTCCGTGCCTGCAGTAGAATATATGCCCTTCAGGACACATAATGATGCGACCTGTATAGAATAGAGGCATTCGCTCGAATGGTACCTCCGCTCTAAAATTCATTCGCTCAATCGTCTTTTCGCTCTAAAAGTAATTCGCTCGAATCGTCTTTCGCTCTAAAGTATTCGCTCGAAATCGTCTCTTTCGCTCGAAAGGTCATTCGCTCGAAATCGTCTTTCGCTCGAAAAGTCATTCGCTCGAAAGGTCGTGTTAGCCCTGCAGGGGCCGATTTTGAGGGGCTGAAGCTCCAAACTCGGCGTGGTTTAACTCGGTTTGCCGTAGTTAGGCGACTAATCGGCGAAATAGTCCGCGATATGTCGGCGGATAGTCGCGTAACTAAAACTAATTAAAACCGCCAATATTGTGTTCCCGTCATGCAGCGACAGACGCCGACGGAAGTCCGCAGGCAGTACGGCAACCACGTTGCCGTCGTGTCGGTCGACTGTTAACACACCAGCCGTGCTGCGACTGACATATGGCCGAATAACCGACCGTAGACGGGGGGGCGGCGGTTAGCCGACAGTTTGCCTTTTTGCCGTAGTTAGGCGACTCATCGGCGAGTAGTCCGCGATTGTCGGCGATAGTCCGCGGACGTCGCGGACTAAATGAAATAGTTAACCGCCATATTGGGTTCCTGTCATGCGACGAACATATTGCCACCAGTCGCTGCACGACTGATGCCCAGTGGTTGAATGACGAATGTGGGCAACGCTCGATCCATATCCCTTTGTAGTGACTGAGGCTTCCATACACCACTTTTCAACCTTCGCTGTGTAGTGAACACGCCACTTATTGTCGGTCACCACTGTAGTCCACCACACACTTGGCCCACCTTGCTATAGGCAACAAAGACTTTATGTGTCCTCCAAATATAATTAATTGAACACATACGTAACGACAGATTGATAACAATCGCCAAGACACTTCGGATCAGTATAAAATCGCTAAAGATACTCCTCTATTTATAGTGGATAATGATGACGACAATAAATATAATATATAATAATAATGAATATATAATAATAATAATAATAATAATAATAATATCAATAACTATCTCACAAATTTCCACTTTTCCTCTCTCTCTCTCTCTCTCCTCTCTCTCTCCAGTCGTCTCTTCGTCTCTCCTCGCATCTCTTATCTCTCTCTCTCCCCGCCGCTCTCTCTCGTTCCTCTCTCGCTCTCGTCTCTCTCTCCATCTCTCTCTCTCTTCTCTCTCCCATCTCATCCTCTCTCTCATCTCGTCTCTTTCTCTTTCGTCCGCTCTCTCCCTCTCTCGTCCCTCTCCTCTCTCTCTCTCTCTCCCTCTCTCTCTCTCTCTCCCCCCCCCCCCCCGAAGGTTTGCACGACAGCTGTGTGTTTAATGTTGAGAACATAAGGACATGAAGAATATAAGGAAGGCTACAAACATCCTTGAGACTTACACGTGGTAGTTCCTGTTACTTTAACACTACTACATCCACCTTTCATCACCATCCATGAAATTATCTAGCCTCCTTTAAGGCTCTCTATGACTGTCCCGCCTAACTACCTGTCCTACTGAACCATGCCAATCATTTACCAACCACCGCGATTTGTGAAACCAGTTTTTCCGTATTTCATTTTTAAAATCTTATGCTTTTCCGCTTCAATCCGGTACTACTTGTTCTACCCTTCTTACTAGCCGTAGAACTTTTCCTACCCCCTCTCCTTTGTTATATCCCTTTATCCACTTAAAAACTTTATCAGATCGCCCCTTACTCTGCGTCTCTCGAGTGCGTGTAATTTACTAGCTTCAATCTCTTCTCATAACTAAAGTTAGCATCCCTTGAATAATTTTGGTCATCCTTCTGGTGCACTGAATCTAAAAGGCTATATACCATCCTGTATTAATGGAGACAAAACTGAACCGCATAGTCTAGGTGAGTTCTGACTAGAGCCAAATAAAGCTTTAGAATAAACCTCAAGCACTTCTACTTTTAACACTCCTGCATGTAATGAATCCTAACACCCTATTTGCTCATATTTCTACCTCAATACATTGTTTCCTAGGTCGGAGGTCTGAGCTCACCCTCACCCTAGATTCTTTCTCACTTCTGCTCTTTTTTTCAGCGCTACATTGCGTATGGTGTATCTATTATTAGCAGGGTTTTTTCTACAACAATTCATAACGTTTGCACTTATCAATATTAGATTCCATCTGCCATCTGACTACCCACTCATTTAGAAGTTTATCAAAGTTCATATGTTTTTACATCAGACCTGTGATCCAATAATCTCTACCTACCTTAGTATCATCAGCAAATTTGGGGGAAGCGGTAGGAAGTGTAGCGTCACCGTTTGGCGTTCTCGAAGACCCGAGTTCGATCCTGAGTGAGACAATAAATCCCTTAAAATATTTATGCACCGTCGAGTGCCTAAGAACACCCCAGCCCTATCGCATAAACTCTACTTCGATTGCGAATTGCTCGGAGGTACACAGGGGGCGGCATGAGCCTCTAATTACAGGCGTCCTATAAAAACCTCTGCCTGCGCCCACCACGGCGAGGGCCAACCATCAGCAGCCTTCAGTGAGAGCCTCCATGGGCCTACCATCCGAACCCTGGGAGGTCACTGCCTACAGGTGCGCTTGGTTATCGATGTAAAAAAAATAAAAAATACAAAACTGCTGATTCACTGCGAATCCCACTATTCAAGTCGTTGATGTAAATAAAAAATAGTAATGGACCCAAAACTAGACCCATGTTGAACCCCACTTTGTTTACCTGCCCCCATTCGAATTTAGAACCATTAATTGTAACCCTTTGTTGCCTATCACTTATCCAAACTCTGATCCACGAAGACCTTCCCATCTATTCCATGAGCCTTACCTTATTTTAAGAGTCGCTCGTGGTGGTAGCCTTCTTAAACTCTAAGTATAATCATATCATATCATAGTCCTTATCAATTATCTGCTGCCTGAATAAACTTTCCTATATAAAACTCAATAATTGGCTGAGGCACTGACTACCCTGGTGAAGTCCATGTTTGTAATCATTGCCAATCTATATTTTTATACATGCTTTCTAATATTTTTTGGGGCAATAATAGATTCGCTAATAATCTACCCACCCTGACGTTAGACTAACACGGGTCGATAATTTTTGACATTAGTCCTCTTATCACCCTACTTAAATTGGGGACTATATGTCCTTTCCTCCATCTTAACTGTTGATTGCTTGCATGAAAGTAAAACTCCAAGTTTGACGTGCAGGGATTTTATGTAGTGCAGTGAGACAGTACAGCAGAGTACCACGCAGAGAAACAACACTGCGTAATATTGAGTGAGGGACTCAACAAGTCTCATCACTAGAATTACCCGTGGCGAGTCCAATCCAAGTCAGTACAGTAAGTGTGTATCCCGAGTGCGACCAATAATTGACTCTGGGGCTCGCCCTGTAACCCATATTTATACATAGTTGATGAGCTACGCCGAAGTCTCGACGTAGCCTCGGCTGAACACTGAATGAAAGAAACTGATACCAGAAACAAGTCATTTTAAATGTACTACCTATCATAGTTAGTAATTAGAATACCATAACATTAACGACACATCGCCTATATCAACCGCTTTCCTAAAAATGGTGTCACTAACGACTCACTAACAACCTTCTTTGCATTTTTTTAATACTTCTGGGATGGACTTCATCTGGTCTTGGTGATTTAAAATTCTTTCATTCTTATCTATTATCCCTCTTTCCCCATTTCGCCCCTAGTTATCACATATCTGTGAGTTTTCTCCTCATCGCTTCCTTTAAACATTTGTTTACTATCAGGTTACGTCTGTGTATCCTCCTGAGAAAAACAACAAATAATCATTTAAATTTTTACACATATCTCATTCGTAGTTTACGATCTCACCCCTGCCCATTCTTAACGGCCCCATAAGATTCCGCTAGTCTTTGTTTATGTACCTGAAAAAAAAACCTTTGGGTCGTTCTTTGCCTGTCCCACGACCTTAATCTCATAATTTGTTCTTTGGCTACTCTTGTTATCTTCTTCATTGGTCTCCGCCATCACGTTATACTGTTCTTTGCTCACCTGTCCAGCCTTGAACCGCGATGCCGCCGTTCATCTCCCCCTTCCCCAAACAACCCTCCTGGCTCCCTCAAAAATACAATAGGTTTAATATTACTTTAATCTAGCCTCACTATAACCTAACGCTAAACCTATATAACCGCACTATACCTCCTATCGAGACCCCCAACAAATAATGTAAATTTCTCGTGTTTGCGCCTAAACTCTCCAACTTCCCCAACAAGTTTTGGGACTTGCTGTTTTTCGTGAGGGAACAAATTATGCGTCGGAAACAAGTAATTTAAGAGTTGTGTTAGGGGGGTAAAATTCCCAGGAATCTAGGGGTAATTTCCTTATATCTAGAGGGAAATTTGCCTCAACCAAAATTAACCTGACCCTAGCCAAATTTTAACCTAACCTAGCGGGGGCTTGACCCACCGCTACCTAACCTAACCAAATTCTAACCAACCTTATCAGTAATCTAACCTAATCCTAACCTAACTCCAAATCTAACCTAACCTAACCAAATCTACCTAACCTAACTAATCTAACCTAACTTTAACCAAATCTGGTCCTAACCTAACCAATTATAATTTACCGGGGCCGTTCCTCCAGGTGAAATATTTTGAAAACAATATTATTTTGTATTTTAGTCATTTTCTTTTCATTCATGACCTTAAATTTGATAAATCTTCCATGTGAAAACAAGTCCTACGCGCATCAAAATCGGTCTCTTTGAACATTGTTGAAAATGGCCAGCCGATCGAGCTTCTCACATGGCTGGGGCATTTTAATGCCCAGGAATTTATCTTCTAATGCGATTTGAAATGAATTTAGAGGAATTTTTTTGCACTTTATAATAGTCTAAAACATGCTTTCACAAACAAACTTGTTTCCCTCTTAGTCCAATGAGATATGACACCTAATGAAGAATATTGTGTACACAGAACATCAGCTACACACCAAGAACTTCCCTCTTCATCTTTGTGTCTTTGCCTGTATTTTGTCCTCATATTATTGTTACGATTGTCGAACTTATCATGTGTGTGTATGTAGGAACTGGTGGTGGAGAGGCAGTGTGTGAGGTATTAAGCTCGGGCGACCTTGAATGTGAGAGGTGGGGTGTTGTGGGGGTGGGCCGGGGGAGGACGTGACACATGGTGCCGTTCCTTCCTCTTTGGCAACAGACAGGTTTGAGGCCTCGGGGAAGACAGGCGCGTCGCTCCGTGGAGGAAGAGTCGCGTGGTGGTGTTGTGGTGGTGGTGGGAGGACTGTGTGGTTGTGGTGGGGGGGACTGGTGACTGTGGTGTGGTAACGTCTCTTGCCTTGCGACAATCTAGAAGCGATTGGGAAGGAGACTGACGTACACCATATGTAAGCTCATTGTGCTCTGTGCTTGTGCTGGTGGCTTGTGGCTTTCTTCAGTACACAAAGAAACCTCCTGAGTGTTTTTTTCCTTCGCCCTTTGATTGACTCGTGATATACTAGCCTCGCCTCGCCGTAAACAACACACCGAACTGAAGGAAGGCTTTAGGAAGTAAGTCCTAGCAGCGTGGGTATTGGTACCCACGGCCCTCCTTTTGCACAGCCTGCACCTGAAACACTGCCGTGGGTCTGGTGAGGTCCAGGAGAGGATAGCGTGAACAAAATGGTTTCAGAAGTGGAATTTGAGTGGGTTAGGGTGAGAGCCGGTGTGTAGTCACGAGGTTGGCAAAATGGCGGCGGGCGGCGGGATGGTCGTGCTGGAAACAAAGCGGCGGCGCATGCCAAGTGTTTGAAAGGAGGAGACTCAGGCGATGGCAGAAATCCGACGTAATGACACTCCTTATACGATATGATGGGGAACAATGAACGCCAGGCGCGTACAAGCAAGGAGGCGGAAGAGAGGGGCGGAAGAGCGTGCACGTGTACGAGGCCAAGGTAGGCGGAAGAGAGGCGTAAGAGCGTTGCACGTGTACAAGTAAGGAGGTGGAGAGAGAGGACACGCGGCTCTTAGTCGCTCTAGAGGAGTGACTAGTGCGAGGTGAGCTGGCAACATTGCACCAGGCGATAAGGGAAGAAGAGGCTGCCCCTGTTCCCTGGTGACGCCCCTGCCAGAGACCTGATTCAGGGCATTAAGACGGCGCCGTCAGCATGGAGCAGTGAAGCAGCGCTGCCTGAGTACGTCGCCTCGATGTAGGACTCTTGCCTCCTGGGTGACGCCCCTGTAGACTGTGCAGGTGAGGCGTGCGTCGGTCCAGGTAGAGGGGGACGGTGGGGGTGTGCGGAGAGAGTTGCCCTTAGCTCGCCGGTGGCGTGTCCCGAAGGAGGTGGTTCCGGATGAACGGGGCGCTCAACTTTCGCCTCCCTGCCCCCGCCTACGTCAGGAGGCGCACCACCCCCCCTACAAACCTCCTCTCCCTCCCCTTCCTGCCTCGTTTCGTCATCCCAGGCCACCCCTGCATGGCGTGCCGTTTCAGGGAAGGGCGTGGATCGGGTCGCTGTCTACGGAAGAGGCGGCATGGACGGGTCTGCCCGGGGCCCGTTTGGGGCTGGGCGCTGGCAAGCAGCGTAATAGTCAGGAATGGCATTGCTGGGGGTCTGGCCGCCCAGACGGATGTGTAAGGGCAAAGAGATCCGCTCACGCTCGCCCTGCGGCATGGGGCCCCCCGACGAAGGGCCGCAGCGTGGTAAACGGTGGAACCGCGGGACAACGAGGTGGAGGCGCTCGGAGCCAGGATGGAAGGGGGGTCCCCATACCTGCCTCTTCTTTCCCTTCTGCGCTACCAGAGGAATGGCGAGCGCAGTGGGTGGCCTCCACCGCAGCTGTGGAGGTGGATGATGGTGGATGGAAGGCTCCGACGATGCCTTCTATCAGAAGGCGGCCCAGTGCGATGCCTTGCTGAGGTTTTCTCCCGCACCTTCAACCCGTCGTTCTGCAAAGTGGGGGGCATGGTCTGTGCCGGGGAGGGTCGTGGCACCCTTTTCCAACCGCGAGACTAGAGCCTTGGGATCTGTGGGGGGGTTAGTGGAGTGTGGTCCTCCGGACTGTGGCTGACCTCTGAGGCGAGCCAAGGGTGGAGGAAGTTCTGTGTTGTGGCGCCTGCGGTTGAGGGTAGTATGCTCGGGGTTCCTGCTGGAGGTGTCTCCGGGCGGGGGAAGAGAAGGGCTGCCTTGGTGAAACTTCCAACACTGCCGTGGCGGGTGTGATGGCGATTAGGGTTCTGGCATAGCTCGAAGCTGTGGTGTGGCATGTAAGTGGTGGTGAGGTGGGTGTGGGGGGGTGGAGGTTTTACGCTCGGTGCGGTGCGCGGTGCTGACGGCGCGACGCAGCAGAAGGGAGGTGGAGTGGTGGAGTGAGCATGCATGTGGTCTGCTCCATGGTGATGTGTGGGGGAAAAAATATGTAATTGGTCTAAGAGGCATTTTATATTGTTGGTGTGTTTTCTTTCTGCATTTTTCTTACGTGCTAATTTAGGATGTTGATGATTTTTTGATATTATTTCGTTGTGGAAAATGTTTTTATGTTACAGACGAGGACGTCCTTCATGTTGAAAGGGGGGGTAGTGTTACGATTGTAGAACTAATCATGTGTGTGTATGTATGAACTGGTGGTGGAGAGGCCAGTGTGTGGTGTATGAAGCGTCGGGCACCTTGAATGTGAGAGGGTGGGGTTGTGTGTGGGGGTGGGAGCCCGTGGGGAGGACTTGAGCATGGTGCCAGTCCTCCCTCTTGGCATACAGAAAGGTTTGAGGCCTCGGGGCAAGACAGGCGCGTCGGCTCCGTGGAGGAAGATCCGTGGTGGGGTGTTGTGGGTGTGGTGGGGGACTGTGTGTTGTGGTGGGGGGGACTGTGAATGTGGTGGTGGTAACGTCTCTGCCTTGCGACAATCTAGAAGCGAATTGGAAGGAAGATGACGTACACACATATGTCTCTTGTGCTCTGTGCTTGTGCTGTGGCTTGTTGGCTTTCCTCATTAAACAAAGAAACCTCCTGAGTGTTTTCCTTCTTGCGCCTTTGATTGACTCGGGGGTGATATACTAGCTCGCCTCGCCGTAACACACCGAACTGAGGAAGGTGGCTGTGGAAGTAATCTACAGCATGTGGGTATTGTAACCACGCTCGCCTCCTTTTTGCACGCCTCACCTGAAACACTGCAGTGGTCTGGTAGGTCCATGAGAGGAGTAGCGTAACATTATCATCAGTTAAGATGAGCAAGATTTCTGAATTTTTTCAAGGAAAGGTTGGCACTATTTTCAAGAGCACGGGAAGCAAAAGAAAAGAACCCATGGAGTTGAAGGGCCTCTCGGCCAAGGGCTATTTTTCTATTTTTGTAACGGTAAAGGCATCTACATCCTTATCCTTCATTTTCCATGATTATAAAGATAGAGCAATAAATCTTTTCACATTAAATGAATAGAGTAGGTACATAAGAAGTGTACCAATTTTGATGCACCTAGGATCTATACTTTACTGAGGTTATGAGATAAAGCGAGTTATTTTTTTCAACCTACTTTCTGACAAATATTACTTTGCTAAAAGAAAAAAATCCCAGAACACCTTATTTTTCCAGGGATTTTCAAAAAATATATAAAAGTATTTGTCCTTTTTCAACCTATTTACTAAGCTTTTTGTCAAGAGAAATTGTCCCCTTTTTATTCCATATATATTTTTTCCTTAAAAAACAACTTTTTCGAAAATATTTTCATCAATAAATCATCAAAATAAGAAAAAAATGAAAATTAACTTTTGTTCCCTCCTTGACAAATATTTAAAGGATTCATTGATCATTTAAAATCATATCAAAACTCTTATGTTTTAACTCTAAAGACTTAAACTGGGAGCCTGCAAAGTACTATGTAAAACACGGGGAGAGAACGGCCCCTTAGACCAATCTAATCGGCCTGGCTGAAGTGGTGAAGGGCGCGAGCTGAGGCGCGCGGCGGCGGCGGCGAAGGGCGGCGGCGAAGGGGCGGCGGCGCTGAGCTTGGGTGGCTTGCTTATTACACTCACTGCCGTATGGCATGGTTTCATGTGTGTAGGTGTTTGGTTTATATAGGGGGGAAGATCCTACTGATCCTTACTCTAATGATCGATTACTATATTAAAAATTGTACTGAAATTTGACTATCTTGCTATTTATTTTCCCAGGTGAGATTCTGTTGCTGTTATTTTTAGGAAATAATATCCCACCGCTATAGTCACCAGTGTGTTGCCAGAAACGGATGTCGCAGTGGACGGAGAAACTTATTAAACTTTTCGTGCGTGAGAGGGTTAATATGATATGATAATGAAGTTTTAGAACTAGGGTAGTGATTTTTGATAACAACAAAGGCACAGTAGAGCGCATACCTCCACCCTGTGTTTCTCCATGCTCTGCCTGACTGCAGATCGCCGTGTTTCAGCATCAGCCTCATTTCTGTATTACGCGAATGTGCCATGCTTTCTTTGTTCTGTCTTCTCCTTTGCTCAACACTTCTGGCTTTGGAGCGCGGCATGGCTGTGATTGTTTGCGGAATCCTCGGATTATAATTCTTGGGGTTTTTCTATATGATCGTCCACATCTGTGATTAAAATTTGGTTAAATCAGTATATTGTGGCACAACACGGGTAATAACGCACTATTTCTATTCACCATGTAAGGATAGGCCAAAATCGGATTTTCAATTGGTTGCCATGGCAACAGTTGTGATTCGATTTCATATCCAAAATTAAATCATCAGTCTCTTCCTTATACCAAATAGATTGGTATACCAAGTTTTGGTCCAAATCTATTCGTAAACTGTTTTTGAGAAATCCTGTACACAAACAAACGAAACAGACAGATCGGGGTGCAAACAATAACCTCCCTCAACTTCGTGTGGGCGGAGGTAAAAAAAAACTCACTACTACCATTCGTGGTCGCGTACCCCAACACCCTGTGATTTTGGGAACAATTGGTATAAGGATCTCAAATTCAACATTTTTTTCCAAAAAAACTGCAGGGGTTCCTCTCCCCTTGAATTTTCGTAAAAATCAATTTTATTGACTAACTTCAAAACTATGATGTTTACGAAACATGTGCAGAACAAACTAAAATAATTTACTTGTAAACAACCGTTTTGCTGGACTAATAGTAAATTTCTGTTCATAAATCCAATAATTGAGATGTTTGCTAATGGTTTCCATTTCACAAATAATTAATTGTCTCTTAAAGTATAGATTATAGACCTAACTTTAAAAGAGAAATTATATTTGAAAAAATATATGATTTTGAAAATTATTTTTTACTTCAATGGCAAGGGGGGTGAGGAACCCCTGCACCAAGGGGGGCGAGGAACCCCTGCACCAAGGGGGCTGAGGAACCCCTGCAGCTTTTTGGGAAAATTGACATTTTAGATCCTTATTCAAATTGTTGCACGGGTGTTTTGGGGCACGTTGAACATGAATCTGGAGTAAGATTTGTTCTCTTGGTCTTAATGATATGACAATAAAGTTTTAGAAGTACGGCAGTGGTTTTCGGGGGTCCATAACACAAAATACTATACGTCAAGCACAAAACGCACATCAAAACTTAGTCGAAAAAAAAGTGTCAAGATGACTATGACAACCCTGGCCTGTGTGCCTCATGGCCTACCCTACCAAGGACTAGGTCACTGCTGCTCTAGGTGTACCTCATGGCCTACCCTACCAAGGACTAGGTCACTGCTGCTCTAGTATGTAGTGGGGGATGCTAGTCACTTCTAGAAACTAAAAATACAACACTTGCTGATATAACATAATAATATAACTAGAGTTGGTTTAGGTTCTGTTAAGAGTATTTAGAGTAGACTAGCAGAAAGGCTGCCCTCCCGGCACCTTTCTCCTAGCTCCTGCGGAGGACTGTGGCTGCGGCCCACAGTCTGGACTCACAGTGCTGGACCTTGTCCTAATTTGTCGAGCCTGAGTTGCTTTAGGGCATTGAGAAGCTCTCCGCTGCAGTCGATGCTGTCCTGTCCGCCTACTTGGTCGGGTTTTGTGTAGCCTGGGTGTTTCCTCTCTCTTCTTTGGTCATAGATTTTCAACCTCAATTCTCTTTGCTCATAGATTACCAGTCGCCTCCTTGCTTTTAAGCTGCATTGCCTGCAGGGCTACGCCCAACTCTTGTTTTCTTTGGTGGCATGGTAATATGCAGGAAAGTTTTGTTGAAATAAATTGAGTGATGTATCTCGCACGGTTAATCCCTGCGCAATCCCTGAAAAGGGAAAATGTCTCTAAAAGTATTACTTCACAATGCAGCAGATTTCCAAGATTTTTACAGGAAACTGTTTAATGTCTGTTATATAAATAGCATATCACATAAATATGAACTTAAATTAAAAACTTAAAAATACTATTGCCAATTTGATAAGTATTGTTGCTCTCAATACTTGGTCGAACTTTTGTGTTCAATACATTTAGATTGGCATTTTAGATTGGCACGTTCAGCATTCAGCTTAGCAATGCTGACTTCTCAAAATTACATCACATTTGAAGACAGTTTTGAGCTGAAATTAGTGAATGAATTGAGAAAACTCTTCATCCCCCAAGTCGATCACGGCGACAACAAATTTGGATACAAACAAAAAACACAAAAGTCAAGTCTGTCACACAATACCTCGCACATCACGCCAATTTCAGCAGCCAACACATCCGGGTCTATGAAATTGTTTTTGCTGCCACGCCCACCAGGGTCGCCCACGCCCATCAAAACATAGCCTGTGTTCTCCGCTGGGTCATGAGGATAAGAAGGAGGGTGAAGGAGAAGGAAGAAGGAGAAGGAAGAAGGAGGAGGGTGAAGGAGAAGGAAGAAGGAGGAGGGTGAAGGAGAAGGAAGAAGGAGGATGGTGAAGGAGAAGGTAAGAAGGCAGGAGGGTTAATGAGAGGAAGTAAGGAGGAGGGTAAGGAGAAGCAGAAAGGCGGAGGGACAAGTGGGGGGCGGAAAGGAGAAGGAAGAAGTAAGGAAGGAGAAGAAGGGAGGAGGGTGAGGTTCCAAATAGGGGGCATGGGGGGTTTTGGGCCCTCGTAGCCGGTCTAAAACGAACTACACAACACCACACACACACAAGACAAATTTTGAGATTATTATATATTAGATTAGCGAGCATGGAGTGTGGCATCGCTCGGAAGGCTTCAGGCAATACTTTTTGGCTCTAAGCATTCCACTATTTTTTTAAAGACCTTTTTGTTTTTTAATAGGTTTTCTAGTTGGGTAAGTGTTTCTAAAGTGCACGTTTCTAGCCGCCAAAACCCCTTTTAACGATAGGAAAGTGAATATTTTTTTTTTTTTCTGAATGGCAAGAATTTTCCCCAACGCTGAAGCAAAAAGACAAAAAACGTGAGGGTTAAAGTAATCGTCCGACCCATTTTTTTTGCACAATTATTTTAATTTTCTTCAAAATACCAAACCCCAAAAAAAAATTATTCATTTTCACGCCTTTTTTCCCCCTAAAAACATGTTTTTTGTAACAAGCGGGGAAAAACAACGCCACTTTCCCAGCCGTGGCGCAAAACTTGTGGCGACGACAAAAGGGGTTAGGCGATCGCGGGGGGGTTGGTGGGTATAAAATTAGGGCGAGAATGTAATAGTGTTTTTTGGGAAGGTATAAATGCCTAGATTTAGAAACATGTGATGCATTGTGGCAGTGGCAGCTTTATGGGAGTTATCCGCCACAAAAGGGGGAAAATATGGGAAATTTTGGGGGAGTCTCATAGACAGGGTAGAGCACGTGATATTTGGCCTTCTACGTGCTTTCTTTGGGGAAATGGGATTTGACATAAAATGGTTTAGAACTTTGATCCCTGGTTTTTGCCTACGATAAGATCAACTTGCCGGGTACCTATCTGATACTTGCTGAAATGAAAAAATTTTCCCGGAAAAAAATCCTGATGTACATAGACCCTTCCCGAAAGGTAATTTCTCAGTGCAGAGGTCCAGAAATAATCCTTTGGGGCGGTCCCTTTAGATCAAAAATTTGGGGTTGGGTTAAAAAGGACACTCAGACTTGGAGGAGTCAGGGTTCAGCCTAAAAGCAGGAGCCAAAAAAGGGTACTACATAACAGAAAGGTCCCCGCAGGAATTTTTTGGGAAACCCTAAGAGACATGGTGCAGGGAAACCCAATAAAAACCAATATGCTGTCTCCAGCACCCAAGAAAAAATAAAGTGGGGAAAACAGGTCGGCGCGTCGCCTCTTTCAACCCGGGCCAAAACCCTTTCTCAAGAAGCAAGACCTATAACTTTTCTATCTAAATGGGCACACAGGACATTGCCCTGCCCTTTAAAAGCATGTGCTTTTGGAGAAAAGGGTTTATGCCATTTTCCCGCAATGAGAGAGGGAGAACGACCACCACCAAAAAATTTTCACACCGATGAAATAACAAGCTAAAAGACATTCACTAATTTGAAAGAAAAAGTATTGAAACAAGGGGAAAGGAAAAAATTTTGAAAGTGACCGTCTTGTTTGGCGCTATGTGATGCACAAGGGGCGCAATCCAAGAGGGAGGACATCCCTCTCCCCCCCTGGGACCATCCCCGGGGCTCTCTTCCCCCCAGAGGGATTACTCGGGAAAACAAACAAAGCTTCCTTAGCCACAACTTTGCAGAAGAATGGGGACAGTAGAAACCCCGTCCTACAAAATCCGGCTTCGTGATCGATGGAATAAAATTTAGTTAAAAAGAGTACGGGTTTGATCAAGCACGTTTGGAACATTGCCACTACAATCTGTTATGGATTGCGTGAAGGAAGAAAAAGTCCCCGAATAGATGGTTTTCGATACGTATCAAAAAATTCTATCAAGAACAGGGAGATCGGCACGGGTGAAAGACCGGACAGCAGCGCAGGGTATCACAAGCCAAAATGTGAGGCAATGGAGAAGTTTCCTGCAGGAAAACTAAAAAACCCCCAGTCGATTAGCTTCTTTGTCAGTAAGGGGGAAGCCAGTTACGGGGAGAAACACATGAGGGGGGTTTCTTGTATAAAAAAAAACTGTAGAGAAAATGTACAAAAATTACTCACGGGGCAGTGAAGAGGTACCAGTCCCGTGCCCGCAGGAAAAAGCAGATGGGGGGCCTACTTTTCCATGCTGCCGCGCTAGACAGGGCTACAGGCTGTTGTGATATCGCAGAGGTACAGATGCTTTTTTCTGTGTTTGGCATTCATGACAATAGGGGGGCCCCGTTATTCCAGAAATGTGGGAAATAGAACCGAACTAGATTGTTGAAATCGGGAAAGTGCTGCCAATATCGGATAGTGCTGAAAAGCTCTTTGGTATACATGCAACACTGGATGTGACATACCAGGCTTTTTGCGGTAAAGGGGAAGGCAAAAATGCTCTAAAATTTGGACCAACAAAAGGGAAATCGAAAACTTTAACAGTTTTGGGCCCGGGAAAGGACCTTCCTCAGAACTGATGGACAAACAAGGTTTTACATGTCTCCCTATGTCCCAAAGCGCATTCATAAGGTCAATAAAACCAGGGACCACTTTTCTGTGTTAAGAAAGGTGAGATGAGAGTCATCAGTTCCCCCCTCGGGACTGCTTAGTAAAAATGCACAAAGGGCAAACTACCCGGCTGGAATATGGAGAAGAGTCTTGAGCAAGACCCGGTGTACCAAGTCCCATTGGGAGAGGGTGGAAAATTTACATGGATTTTCGAGGAATTTAAAGGTAGTGGGTTGGAGGAGGTCGGCCCGACCTGAGGCTATCTTGGCCCTACTGGGCCCGCAAATGTTTTAAGGTGTGTACCCCCAAAGTGGGTCTGTCTGGGAAATGGACTTAAGGCAGATATGTGCAAACTGTCAACTGCGAGAACGTTTATCAGAGATGAGGAGAGCCGGCGAAGACGACGATGTTTTTATGATTTTAAATTTTTAAAAGGGTGTTCAATGTTTTAGGAATTAACGTAGTTTTGTACTATTTACTATAACATATATACATATGAATATATGTATAAAAATTTTCCCATTGAATTGGTATATTTATTTTTTAAGCGGATTTTAAATACTTTTATACTTTATCATCTTCCCGATTTACCACGTTTAGAAAATTTCCCTAGGCCCGGGGAAAATGGTTCTTCCCCTAGAGGAAAGCCGATTTGGGGGGGCAAAAATCGAAGTAGGGAACAAATAAAATACCGTTGGAACACCAGGAAAAACTCTAAAGAAGGCCCCAAAAAAAAAATTTAAAAAATTTTATAATTTGGGTGTTTTTTGGCGGCCCTTTTTGGAAAAAAAGGGGGATAACTCAATAAAGCTGCCACCCCCAAATGCTATCACATGTTTTTTTAAATCTAGGCATTTATAACCTTTTCAAAAAAACCCTTTGCATTCTCGCCCTAAATTTATACCCGGTGAGCAAATTGGACCGGGGCCGACCGATAGAAGCTCCCCCCCCCCGAAAGCAACGGGGCTCTGAGAAAATGTAGTACGTATTGGGGGGAATTTTTGGGGGTTTTGGTTTTTTTTTTGCGAACGGCACATACTTGCATCCTGATGGGCACGGCAAGAAAGCCGGCCATTCCCGAAGTTAACACCCATTCACAAAACCCCCAGGGGACGATATATGTGTCAGACCTTTGGACGCGGGGAGCGGCTGGGGCAGCCCTCTATCTCGGTGGCCTTGCACTATCCCCCGCTTGCGCCCCTGACACACTGCACACATATATCGTCGCCCCCCCAGTTTCAAATGGGTGCTAAGCTCTCGGTAAAAGGCCCCCAGCCCCCCCCGTGCACCCCCCAAAGGATGCCAAAATACATCCCCCTCGCACAAAAATTATCAGAAAACCCCAAATTCCCAAATATACATTTTTCTCAGTCTCCACGCATATGTATCCCAGGCCCCGTTTGGCGGGGAGGGCTCCTGTTTTGTTTTGGGACCGGGGGGGCGGACCCATTTTTTCCCAGTTTATCACTGACTAGTATCGTAAATGACCTACATAGAACATAACTAATACTTGTGTTTTGGTGACAACTATTTAATCAGGGTACCCATTCATCGCCACATAGCTACATGGTCAAATAAGAATGTAAAGACCATATAATCACCACTGTATTGTACCACAGTGGTCTTGATCGAAGTTATCACTGACTAGTATATAAATGACCTACGAGAGAAATAATATAGCTTGTGTTTTGGTGACACTATTTATCAGGGTACCACATTCATCGCCACATAGCTACTGGTAAATAAGATGTATAAGCAATATACCCCTGTATCTGTACCACATGGTCTATGAGGCGAAGTTAGCACTGACTATTTAAATGAATGACCTACATGAGAACATAATATGACTTGTGTTTTGGTGACCTATTTGATCCAGGGTCAACACTTCCTACGCCATCATAGCACATGGTAAATAAGCAGTAAAGAACCATATATCCCACTGTATCTGTATACCACAGTGGTCCTATGATCGAAAGTTATATCACTGACTAGTATAAATGAATGACCTACATGAGAAAATAATATGACTTGGGTTTTGGTGACACTATTTTACAGGGTACCACATTCATCGCCACATAGCTACCTCTGGTAAATAAGATAAGAACCATACATATATCCCTGTATAGTGGTCTATGATCGAAGTCATGCCTCTGCCATGTTTGTTTTGAATACTACAACGCCTGCCTCGCAATCCACCACTTCATATATTACTTATTAAAGGATTATATATAGCATTTTTAACTATCTTTACACTACTAAGGCATCTATAAATTAATCTTAAACCTATGAGTGGTCCTAAAATATGTGATTGATGTTGGGTTAAGGTGATATATGGAAAATACGTAAGATATTTTCCACCACCGCGTAAACATTTGTTATTGGCTGTTGTAACCTTGAAGATTTTCCCGCTTTCTCTGACCTCCATCTTCCTTTCTTTCCCTTCTATTAGTTTCTTTCGCTTTCCCTTACTTTATCTCTCACCTACTTTACCTTAAAAGTTTACGTCTTTCTTCCTTTCCTACTTTTCTCGCTTTCTCTCTCTCTCTCTCTCTCTCTCTCTCTCTCATCCTCCTTCTCTCTCTCTCTCTCTCTCTCAATCCTATCTCTCTCTCTCTCTCTCCTCTCTCTCTCTCTCTCTCTCTCTCAGTGGCGTAGCTAAGGGGGGGGGGGGGCGCCCACAAAGAGCACATCAAAATGAGGAGCTACAAGAGGCCGTGAGACCTACACGAGGTATTTTCTATTTACTTTAACACTACCTACATCCACCTTTCATCCCATCCATAAAATTGTCGCAGCCTCCTTTTAAAACTCCCTATTGCCTCCACATTAACTACCCCACGACTGAGTCCATTCCAATCATCTACCATTCTATTTGTAGGGGACACGTGCCCTCGCCAGGAAAATCCGGTGCACCCCACTGCCATGTCTGCCCGTATTCCTGTATAAGGTCTAATACCCACCACTGTATGAGATCTTAGCATATACTTTTATAAACCCTTTATATCGTGGCATCAGAAGTGGCCCCGTTATGCCCCATACTCAGCCGTGCCCCCAGGTGCACCCATTGATAGATACCTGGCCTTGCACCACTGACCATGACTACACGTAGATAACAGTAAAGTCGCCAGCAACTTTTTTTTCTGTTTACAGTACTGTGGTGGCGTTAATATTTTATCATTTCTACATCCATGATTTCAGGAAGTTTGGGGAAGTGTCTATCTGGAGATGTGTGTCATTTTGTTCTTCATCTGTGTCATAGTATGGCTACCGGTATAAATAACAAATTATAAAAATATCTACAAAGATTGGCTACCAACAATAGAGTCGCCATCTAGTGTTTTATTTACTGAGTGTCGTACCGCTGTCGTCGTCGCCCGAAAAAACAACGCGTAGTGAATTTGAACCGTCTATACTTGCAGCTAACAAAGCATAAAACAACGCTCAAACAGAGTAGATTATACAGTCATGATAAAACTACGTGTATTTCTTCAGTGGCACATAAAAATCAGTAGTAATGCTATAATTCTTATGTATGGCGCCTGGCGACATGCTGCAGTTGGCGACTTGACTGTTGCTACGGTAGGTATCAGCAGTGGCGTCTTCTGGCTTGTGTGGCGCACTGGCAAACACGACTTTTTTATTAGTATATAAGGAACTACAAAATTACTTATTAATTAGTGTTAATATTATTATTGTTATTACACAAAAGTTCCCGTATAAGTATGCTGCCTGAAAGAACCATTCCGAATTGCTTGGCCCTCGCCCTGTTTTATGAATCTCTCTATCTCCTTTCATTCTTCCTCGAGAAGAGAGCTAGAGAGAGAGAGAGAGGAGAGCTAGCGAGAGAGAGAGAGAGAGAGAGAGAGAGAGAGCGAGAGAGAAAGAAGAGAGAGAGAAGAGAGAGAGAGATGGTGAAAATCAGAAACACAAAAGTGTCTCCTGTGCCAGGTAGTCCTATGCCCCCAGGCTGAAAAACTCTCCGCCAATTTTCTGAAATCTATGAAGAGATGGGATCTACCTGGCCTAATAATAGGCTTATACCCTCTCAAGGTCTCACCTTGCCTGAAAGTTCGGTGAATTGTGACAGGAAGGCGGAGCCTTGGCTTGGGCCTACACACGGACCATAAACACGGTGAATTATAAGCAAAGACCTTCTATGTGGTAAGCGAGTCTTTGATTATAGTAACGTACTTACCTATATTAAGAATTTAATATTTTTTTCTTTTTTTCCTTACTTTTCATCGTGACTTTTGTCTTAGTGATATTTTTATAACATAAATTATTTAGAAACAATAACAAATTATAAATATATATATATATTAAAAATTAAAAATAATTTAAACAGATGTAATAAATATTTTGACTACTGGAAACAGCTAGATAGTGTGTAGGCCGGAATTCCGACGAGGTGTCGGGACTTCCTGCACCAACAACCCTGCAGCGGGAGTCAGCCTTGGCCATGATAAACAAAAGTACAAGATCAACTACCAGATTTAGAACAGAGATCAAAGAACATGAATAATAATGAGATAATAATTGTCACACCTTAGTGTTGAGACACCGCGGGCCTTGGTCACGCGGCGGGGCAGGCGTTGGAGGTCACCGTGTTGGGTCCCAGCGTGAACGCAAGGGTCACGGCGGGGAGGACTCAAGGATGAGTCATGACGGGATCATCACGGCCTCCTCACTTCTTGGTCGCCGCCAATCGTCTATGTGTGTTGCCGCACTGCTTCAGTAGCTGCCGCCGCCGCTCACGCCGCCTGCAGGCGTGCTTGAGGCAGGCCTCCACGTCGGCCACCTCGGCGGGAGGCCCCGTGATTCTTACTTCGCGGGACTCTGTGTTGGTGGCGGGGGGTACTCGGGAGGGGGGGGGGGGACCCCCTCACCCCGGGGTACTCATTGCGCCAGCTTGATCATGGCCTCGCCCCCGGGGGCCACCACGTGGCGCGACGCATGTCAGGGGGCCACGTCAAGGACCACCTTAGTTTGCTGTGCCGCTTTGCGACGCTCCGGCTGCCTCACGCAGCTGTGCCTCGACAAGCTTCCAGGCGGCTGGGTGATGTCCTGGGGGCGCGGCGGCCACCTGACTCTCAGGCCTGTGAGGGTGACGTGATTAGTTGTTGGCGATCCTGGGGCAAGGGGCAAAACCGTCACACGCACCTGGGGTAAGTTAGTCCTGCTCTCAGCTTTTGGACAAGGTGCTGCTCCCCCCTGCTTCCCCCCGTGGGCCGAATGACGTGCTGTGCTGCCGTCTGCCCGTGGCACCGGGCAGCAAAACACCGGTCACGCGTCTTCCTTCAGGGTTGGCACTGCCTGTAATTGTGAGTTTGTCCTTTGGCACTGCTTGTCCGCCGGGGCCTTAACGCGTTTCTTGCTGGCTTTGGAGGCGCGAAACGCTTCTCCTGCACAGCCTTGGTCCTTCTCCTTGTCTGACTCTGCCTTCTCGTCACGACGTCACGGGTTTGGCATTTCTTCTGCTTTCTAAGCACACAGTGTGCCATTCGCCGCAGTCGTCCTCAGGCTCTTCACTTGTGACAAGCTCTTCTTCTTCTTCTTCCCCGTTTGTTCGCTCTTAGGAGTCCTTTTGTCTTTTTGCCTTCTTCGCGTTCCGCCGGGCTTCTTGTCCTGTGGATCCTCGCCAAGGTCCTATCTCGGGCGTGGTCGTGCGTCTCCCGCGCCTGCTTCCATGACACGTGAAGTTTGTCACGTCAATATTTTCTGATGGTTCTCTCAATCATTTCAGAAGCGAGTTCGATCTCATTCGGATCGCCTCCGTGTTATCCTGGTCTGCAGCTTGCTGCTCTGACCTTGCCACCTCAGCAACCGTGATCTTGCTTCACTTTCTTTCTTGGTTCCGTCCCAAGAAAGTAAGGAACGAGCTCGCAGAACAACCAGAATTGCAAACATTCCGGGAAAAACAGAGCAGCATAAAGGAGTTTTGAATTCAAACTCCTCGTGCTCGTGTTGCGGGACTCGGCACCTCCACCTCCAGGCATCCGAGGGAACCGCGTGATCTCCACCACCAGTCATGCGCCACCCCGTGCGCATTTCCCATGGGGTGCCACGACGGACCACGGACGAACACAAATGCCAGGCCTTCCAGGGGGTCCGAGGTGGGGCGGGGCGCAGAGGTCCCAGCCCCACACCCCGCTGTTTTTGCACCAGGACCGTCCCGTGCCCAGCCCACGCCACAGTGGCGTGCAAGCCGCGCCTTGGTTGGTCCGCCACGCCTGCCAGGGACCCTCGGACAAAGCCCGCGGCGTCCCTCGTGGCGTCCTTGGCCATGCGCCCGCCGCCCACGGAGGGCAAGCGAGGGACCACCCCCGCGGACACAAAACCCCCATCATGATGTACTTGCAACAGTTTTACTTTGTCTACAAAGTGTTAGACTATTAATTTATAAATCACCAAATAAGGCGTTGTGTCAACCGGGGGAGGGGGGAGGGGCGAGTCTTTGTGGGTGAGAAAGGTGATGACAGTTGTCTGTCTGGGGGACGGGAGCACAAGTTACCCGTAATGAGTAATGGACGCTTCTGAAATACAACCCAATGGTTTTTGTCCACGTCGCCTAATAGAGTTTATGAATCGTCTCTCTCCCTTTTTTTTTTCTCTCTCTCTCTCTCTCTCCTTCCACACTCTTCTCTCGCATCCTCTCTCTCTCTCTCTCTCTCTCTCTATCCTTTTTTCTCTCCCGAAGAGAGAGGTTAAGCGAGAAGCAGAAAAGAATAAGTGTAATCATTATTATATAATAATACAATTATTATTATAATATATGTTGTTTTGTGGACGCTCCATGCCGCCCCGCGTCAATGCCGTCCTGGGCGATTGATTGACCAGTCGCCCTATGCTCCCTAAATTCGCCACTGGGATCAGGTTTGCAGCTCGCGCAGGCTCCTATGATTTGTTAATTATGCGGGCAGTTAGACAGGTGTGCGAGGTCCCAGCTTAACCCCAACATCGGTCTCTATAACTCTTATATCTTTCCGGAGGATAAACATTTGGCGGTCGTCGAGCTCAGTGCGCGTGATCAAGACCTGCTGACCCACCCCACACACCAACACACACACACTTCGAGACTTAAATTTCAAAACTGTAGGATGTTATTGATTTTGGTAAAACCCGCATTGCTCATAATTCGTGTAACCTTTCGAAACTCCTATCCTCATTCTTTTCCTCTTTGTTTAGCTCAGCGTTATCAGCTTATTATCTCTTTTATATTTGACTTATTTTCACAATCTCGCTTTCTTTTTCCTTCTCTTCCTCTTCAAAACCTCAACCACATTCTTACGTACTACTACTACCTCTACTACTAACTACTGACTATCTACTACTCCCGCCGCCGCCTAACTTTTTTGTTTTTTTTTTTTTTTTTTTTTTTTTTTTTCATTTAAAGAGACCTCCACCGCTTGTTTTATTTTGCGGATTACATTAACTGGAGGCCAGTAGCCCAACGCTGATTCGCTACTGAATTGTGGCATCCAACCATAGGCTACTACTACGTATCGGCACTACTTACTCTCCTCTCTCCCGCACCTACAACTAATATGCCGCTCTCCACTTACAGTGCCGTGGTAGTTCACATGCCAGGCTAAATCGATGGTTGTGGAGGCGAATATCTAGTACCACCCTGAGACATAGGAGGGCAGACCTGGAGCAGGGAGAAGGAAGACGGCACCTCATCCAGGGACAACGTGGCTCCTTTGGCTTGGTGCTTTTCTTTTGTTTTCTTTCTGCCATTACTTTGCTAGTCTTTTTGAATAGAAGGCACTCACTTTTGGCCTTGGGGCCCATACCGCCGGACGTAGGGAAGACCATGGTGTGAAGCTGCCGTGGTCGACATTTCGATCCTATCCCATAACTACTACTACTTACCACTACTTACAAATACTACTACTACTACTCTACTATGGACTTAACTACTACTACTACTTTTTTTTTTTTTTTGTTTACTACTACTATCACTCTACAAGATACTCCACCGCCTCTTTATTTGCGGCGGGTCCTACTACTACTGTTAATGCCCGTTATTCGGGAGAGTATAGGATGATAATTATTATCATATAATTCCCGGGTTTGTCTCGTAAGGCAGTTTCACTCCTTTTAGATTTTCATGGGGTGACTCACGGCCTTTCCTTCCTACGCGCATTTTGTTTATCTTCTTTCCTTCCTTTCCCCGCCATTTTCTTTCTTCCTTCCTTCCAATCCCCCCCCCCGACATGGCCGGTTGCGAAGTCAAAATTCGATGGAATAATATTCCGCGATCGAGTGATCACTAATTGATTCAAATCTTTCATCTTCCCCCAACCATCCTATCAGATCAAGGAACACCTCCTAGATTCTTTAATGTCTTTTTTTTCAATAGTCCCCATCGTTACAGATCACGTTCTATAAATGGATGTCTTACGTAAATTATTAATACGCTAAATTGAAGCTAAATCCAAGTTTCTAGGCTCACTTCCATACCCTCTCACTCCTGAATACGCGTTCGGACTTTTGCGGACATGAAAAGTAACCACCCTTCTTGGATATTAGATTAAACTATTAAATTCTTCTATATCAAGTAACAGGTCTGTATTTAGGCAGGCCTTTTTCTTAGTTACACAACGAGTTTGCATTAATTTATTAGTTACTCGGATTATAAACTATTCAATTTGAGGTCACGTCTAAAACCATTCAACACTCCCCTTTTATGCCGAGGGCCCTGAGAAATCCGTGAGAGGCAGTCATCAACCCATCTTCCCGTAGGTAATCGCCGACGTTCGCTCCCTGTTTCTCCCCCCCCCCCCCTTTCCTTTTTATCATATTGTTATCTATATTTTCCAAATATGGGTATCGATGTATTAGTTTCGCTAACGTAAAGGAGGCCTGCACATCCTTATAAAGTATTATTAACGAGTCTCAACCCACTCCTTCCCGTAGAGAGAGAGCTTCGACAGGGGTGTCCCCGCGCCTTCCCTCCAGGCCACATGTTCTTGTGAATCCACACCACCAACTCCATTTACTCTCAATTTTCTTTCCTATATAGATATATATATATATCATGTTATCCTATAGTGCTCATTTGATCGGACATGGTGGTAATTCTAAAATGAATTCATTGAGGAATTTTATGCTCAGTAGAGCTTAGCTTCATTTCATCAGGGAGAAATTTGCCCCTATCAAGGTTTAAGGTTTCCTACATCCGATTAGAGTTTTTTTTTCCCGGTGTTGGATTAACCCTTATATGTTGTATGTGATCTCAAACAAGAGGACTACTATTTCAGTAATGAATAAATAGGATGAATGTTTTCAAATATAGTTCTTGTGTTTTATTATAAAAAAAAACCCAGTTTATTCTGTGTTAGGACAGTAATTCCCCACTTTCCAAAAGAGTCAGCCTTGCTCGTATAGTTTCCACGTATCAATCACGACTACCAAGATAAATCTAATCTTAATATTAGTCAAACGCGCACAGGGAGTAACCCAGAGAACTACTCGCACTGGCTGGTGGCAGCCCCCCTTAACTCATCCCCTGTTTCCTTTAACCTAAACCCCTACCCCTTCCCCTTTAAATACATCCCCCATTTCATGTACTCTCCGCGTGAGAAGTGTTTCTTACTATGAGCCATAGTGAAGTGTAGACAAGTTAAATCCTCCATTCAGTTGTAATCAAATGAAAAATCATAATCAATTAATATCATTCAAGTAAGTTGACCAGTTATAAACTCCCCATAGGAGTTTCTGGCAACACACTGGTAGTTTTTGGCGGTGGGATTTTTTTTGTATCGGTCATAAGATACAATAAGTTTAAAGATCCCCAAAACCCCACAAAACCTTCTGGCAACAACCTGGTGACTAAGCGGTGTCGAATTATTTCCTAAAAATACAGCAACAGAATCTCACCTTGGAAAATAAATAGCAAGATAGTCCAAATTTCAGTAATTTTTCATATAGTATCGTCATTAATAGTCGGCTCATTAGATCTTCCCCCCTATAAACCAAACAACCCTACACCCATGGAACCTGACCATGTGGCAGTGAGCTGTAAGAAGCAAGCCACCAAGCTCAGACCGCCGCCGCCTTCCGCCCGCGCCCTTCGCCGCCGTCGCCGCCGCGCGCCTCAGCTCCGCGCCCTCACCACTTCAGCAGGCCGATTAGATTTGTTAAGGGGGTCCCGTTCTCTTCCCGTGTTTTCTAGTACTTTGGCAGGCTCCCATTTTCATGTCTTTAGAGTAAAACATAATGTTTTGTATATGATTTTAAAGATCAATGTAATCTTAAATAGTTGAAAAGAGAAAAAAAGTTAATTGTTTCTTTTTTTCTTTATTTAGATTTTAGTGATGAAAATATTTTCGAAAAGAAATATTTTCAAGAAGAAAAAAATGATACATATGGAATAAAAAAGGGACAATTTTCCTTGACAACTTAGATAATAGGTGAAAAAGACCTACTTTTATATTTTTGAAATCCCCTGAAAATAAGTGGTCTGGGATTTTTTTCTTTTAAGCAAGTATATTTGTCCGAAATTAGCGTTGAAAAAAATAACTCGCTTTTATCTCAAACTCAGTAAGTATGTTCCTAGGTGGCATCAAAATTGGTACATTCTTATGTACCTTACTATTCATTTATATGTAAAAAGTTCTTGCTCTATCTTTAATCCTGGAACATGAAGGATAAGATGTTATGCCTTTACCGTTACAAAAATAGAAAATAGCCTTGGCGAGAGTCCCTTCACTCCATGGGTTCTTTTCCTTTGCTTCGCGTGCTCTTGAAATACTTGCCAACCTCTTCTTCGCAAAATTCAGAACCTCTTGCTCTCTCTACCGTGATATATGAGTAAAATCCAGGCAAAGACACAAAGGATGATGAAGGAAGTCTTGTGTGTAGCTGATGTTCTGTGGACACATATTTCTCTCATTAGGTGTCATTCTCTCATTAGGACTAAGAAAAAGTTTTTTGTGAAAGCATAGAACTATTATAAAGTGCAAAAATTACTCTAAAATTCATTCAAATCGCATTATGAAGATAAATTCCTTGGGCATTAAATGATGCCCAGCCATGTGAGAAGCTCCGATCGGCTGGCCATTTCAACTGTTAAGAGACCGATTTTGATGCGCGTTAAGGGAACTTTTTTCATGGCGGATTTATCAAATTTAAGGTATGAATGACAAGAAAATGCTAAAATAATACAAGAATATATTTTTTTTCAAAATATTCACCTAGAAAACGCCCCCGGTTAAATTATATTTGGTTAGGTTAGGCTAGATTTGGTTAAGTTAGGTTAGATTTAGTTAGGTTAGGTTAGAATTTGGTTAGGTTATGTTAGATTTGGTTTAGGTTAGGTTATGTTAAGATTTGATAAGGTTTGGTTAGATTTGGTTAGGTTAGGTTATCGGTGGTCCATCCGCCCGCTAGGTTAGGTAAAATTTGGCTAGTTAGGTTTATTTTGGTTGGGCAAATTTCTCTAGAATATAGGAATTACCCTAGATTCGGGGAATTTTTCCCCCCTCGACACAACTCTTAATTACTTGTTTCTCCACGCATAATTTGTTCCCCTCCCGAAAACCACAAGTCCAAAACTTGTTTTGGGGGAAGTTGGAGAGTTTAGGCAAACACCTAGATTTACCATTATTTGTTTGGGTCTCGCTAGGAAGGTTATTAGTGCGGTTATTAGGTTATGTTAGGTATAGTGAGGCTGATTACAGTAATATTAAACATATTGTATTTTTTTGAGGGTCCAGGAGGGTTGTTTTGGGGGGGAAGGGGAGATGAAAGGGGCATCGCTCGCCTACTTTATAATTACGTTTTAGAAGATCTGAAGGGATCTGTGAAAGGTCTGAAGGAAAAAAACCCTAATAAAAGCGGGAAAGGACTCTAGAATTTGACCCAATGTTTTTGCTTGCGCTTTCATTGGCACCCAATGCAACGCAAGTATTCTGTATTTCCTGCACCACACGGAGGCGAACGCTTCGTGTACTCTGCACGAGAGCTATACTGAATAGTGGGCATGTTTTGATGTGTAGGTCCAGGTTATCTCCACGGGTCCTCTGCCCTACGAAGGGCCTCAGCTCTGCCAATGTATTTAAAACCGCAAAAGGGCATCGTTCATGTTGTCAACACGTCCGACCCTCCCCGTGATAGAAGAGCCGTTTTTATTGTCCGGTCGCACAGAGGTCAAGCAAATCCTCTCTCCTAATTCACAAGTTACCCTTTCCTAGTTCCTCTGTTTGGGATGATTACTGAATTCACAAAGTAATCGCCCACACCGGAATGCCTAAATGTGATGATATCACAATGTTTTTGACATATTTCACGTCCCTTATCATAAGAATTAGGTAACAGGAAATAAATAATGGTGTTCCTTTTGGAATTCGAGAGAACTGAACCCAAATGCCCAGGGGTCGCCTGGCAGTCTGAACTCACTTTTTTTGATAATACGTTGGTCTACTGGAAAACAAATATGGGCTTATTCCACTGCACCTAAACCACAAAAGGATATTAAGAACGATTTCTTCTATATTTATATTGCATAGAAGCCTGATTCTGTAAAACATTGTATATAACCAAATAACCAGTAGGTTATAGTTGAGGCGGGCGAGGTAAATGCTACTCTCTGATATTAATAGTCAATAACGGAATGTTTAGAAGTTATCTATACCTAGGGCAGGTCATATTTTCCTGTTATTATTTGGATCATCAGATAGAAGCCTGGAGTGCACTGAGTCACGCGTGAAGCGATGTTTTTGATTCAATCTCCCCGCAACAATCATCCCCGCCCACACCTCCCCGCCGCGGCGTGTCGCCTCCACAATTATAAACCTACATGTCGCAGAAACAGCCGATTTCGCATTCTTTATATTCTTCGTTTTTTCAAGGGAAAAAAAAAAGAAAACATTGCTTTTGTATTTGCAATCTTTGCCAGACTCAGCAGTACTGTCTATTAGAAAACAGTGTGAACAATCGCCCAAATTTTTACATGCCAACAATGATACATGTAAAAAATCTATTAAGCTTTTGCTACTCGAGGCGAGTAATTTTCATTAAATTGCTATTAATAGAGGGCCTTCCATCGTAATGCATGTCATCCATATATTAGTGAACACAGAAGAAACTATATTTTTTTGGTATTCGAGATGCGGTGCATCAATGTTTATCGCGAAATTAATTTATGAAAAAATATTAGTCGCGGAGCAAAACACAGTAGACCAACCTTTGAGTTTAACTGCCGCTGACCACTTGCATTTCTCGAGTTGCAGTTTCTCTCTAATTGGCGCCATCTCCCTCATCCCACACAAGATGGCTGACGTGACAGACAGTTCAACTGCTTCGAAAACCCGTGGCACCGAGAGAGACCGCTTCAACGTGGCCACCGAGATCTCTCGGTGTCTCCCTTCAACCGTGGCCACCGTATGATATGATCCCCGTATATGTTGATAGTCGGATGAGAGTAAATGTTTGACGAGCAAAATATAAATGGCGAAGATTTAAGGTTAATGCAGTATTTCTTGAAAGTCTCATAATGATGGGCACTTTCTTTGTGTGTTTTACAATACGGTTGTTTATTTGATAATATTATGAAAAAACATTTTTCCTAAGATAACAGTATAAATCTTTTCTACTGATAAACATTATATTAGGTAGGTAAACTTGTACGGGGAGCGGAGCCGGGTGCATCCTATGGTGTGACGTCGACGGGCGATCCACAAGGCACTTGTCCTCTCGGTGGGGGTCTCCCTTCAACCCGCGCGGGCTCACTCTCCCACCCATGACACCCCCATGTGCCGACACCGGCAGCGAGCAGTGTTTTCACTCACATCCTCCACCTCCAGTACCCTTATTTTCTTCCAACCATACCACGCCTCATTTCGTCACTCCCGTCCCAACCACCACCATTCACCCTCATACCCCTCATTCACCATCATGGCTCACCCACTGCTATCGGCACATATCTATAATATTAAGCGAAAGTGTGTGTGTGTGTGTGTGTGTGTTGTGGTGTGTGTGTGGTGTGTGTGTGTGTGTGGTGTGTGTGTGTGTGTGTGTGTGTGTGTCCGCGATAGGTGCCGCACCCCGTGCCCCAATCCCATATAATGGCACGTTTTGACCAGCTCGACCAGGGGCAACTTTTAAGCCCACTTATGAGATGATCGATCCACCTTTTTTTTTTTTTTTTTAGTCAGCATATACCTGATAATTGTGAGAAAAAAAATGTGGGTTTGCGAGAATTGAGGAAACCTTGGATGTAGGGTGATGGGTAAAGGGTGAGTGAATGGTGGGGTGATGGTAATGGGTGTGGGGTGATGGTTGCGTGAATGGGTGGGCGTGTGGGGGGGGGGGGGGGGTGATGGTGTGAGGGAATAGGTGGGAGGTGAATGGGTATGTGTGAGTTGATGGGTGTGTGGTGCTGGGTATGGGTGAAGTGAATGGGGGGGGTGGGTGATGGGTAATTGGGTGATAATGGGTGGGGGTGATGGGTAAGTCTTTAATACATACATTTCTACTCCAGATTTCAGAAAGTTAGAAGGGCTATCTGAGAGTCTTGTTTGGTTGGCCAGGTCCCCAAACACACTCTAGGTGGTGTCCACTATATCCCTCCGCAGGAGCTAGCCAAAAAGTCCGCCCGAGGGCGGCTTTGCGGCTAGTGTATAAATAACCTCCTTTACTTACCTCAACCGGTGGTATTTCCCGCCAGACATGGAAAACACGGGTAGCAATCGTAATAGTCACAGATCAAACACGTACACATCGCTTATTAATACAAACTGCACTCGTTGTCGTCTGCTTCGGCCGCGCAGGATGGAAGTGAAGTCGCCGCCGCCCCGCGATGGTACTACTACCTCTTTACTGGCCCCGTCCTGCTCTTGTTTTATTATGTAGATTCCTTCACTAATATCCCGCCGTCTGGTATTATAGTCAAGTATTTTTCAAGTATAATATTATAAGATACATACCATGCAGCACGTGAAAAGAAAACGGACCATTTATTATTGCTTAAAAAACACGAAATAATACCCAGCTAAGATTAGCCTTTTTTATTCGGCTATTATTTTCCACGGTGTGTATTTTGGCGCGTGAGCCAGTTTGTTTGTTTATTACCACACTTGTAGACCACTTGCTTGCGTGTATCCCGGTGGCTGTTATAAGTAATGTGTTTATTAGGAGGCGAGTGTTCCTCGGGCAAGATTTTTGGTTATGGCGCTTCATCTCTTTCTAATCACTGATAAAAAGACTCTAATTAATATCTGTTACAGTACAAAACGTCGGTTCTTAGTTTGGCTCTCCGCGCATCATCCCAATCATTGGCTCCATCCCACCCTTACCTTTGTTATTCGCCCTTACAGGTGGCTGGCAGTCTCTGCTGCTGTGATATAAGGGAACATTTCTTTCCTTCTTGTAGACTGGTGTCTGTCAGGGTTAAGCCCCCTTCACACATTCCCTAATGGAACCACGAACGCGCAACAATTCATGCGCAGCGCCGTCATGGTCTGATTATGGATCCTCGTGACCGGGGGGGGGGGGGGGGGAACGTGACTCGTGACTCGTACTCGCCTGCCGAGGGCCACGAAAAGTTAGCGCTTGCACTAAAAAAATCGGGGAAGCTCCCCAATTTTTGTACCCACGCAGCGTATCGTAAGTCTATCGGAGCGCTATCTTATCTATGTATCAGCTTCGTGACACTATCGTTATCGTCGTTATGTCTATCGTGAGTCGTTGACGATAAGAAACCGTTACGCGCGCCTCATCATCCTTCCTCCCCTTTTTTGGCACACCCGCTTCCGCCTTCTCCCCCCTTTCTCATTCACCTCCACCCACCCGTCGACTCCCTTCCCCCTACTCGCCACCACCATGTGGTGACACTACCCCCCTTCGACTCCCTTCCCCCCTACTCTCCCACCACCATGTGGTGACACTCCGCCCTTCGACTCCCTTCCCCTACTCCCACCACCATGTGTGACACTCCCACTCCCCCCTCGACTTTTTCCCTTCTCCCCCTACTCCCAGCACCACGTTGTGATGAGTAGGGGGTACGGGGTGATACCACCCAGCCCCGTTTAACCAGTCACAAATGATCGGCCACCAACCCCACAACAAGCCTTCTCCCAAGCGTCCCCCCCGTTTCCCCACCAACCCAACACCCCCTTCCCATTAAACCCCTTCCCCCCGTTTCCCCACCATTATTCCATCACCAAAACACCCACCCCTGTTTTCCCACATTCATCTCTAACCCACTTCCTTTTCCATCACCATGGCACCCCCCCCACGAGTGGGGCTGCACTTGACGCTATCGTGATACGTTCATGCAACCGTCATGGCACTGCCGTGGTT
>JACEEZ010025762.1:272500-277500 GCA_016584305.1 Chionoecetes opilio | reverse complement strand
TTATAGAGCCATTTCATGCTTGCCTGTTTGAAATGTGATGTGTTTATTGCATCATTGACTCCATATATATCATATTTGACATACAATAGCTATACTTGCAATAGATTCATATTTGGGCAAACCTAATTTATCTATAATAATATAAGCGAAAGTGTGTCTGTCTGTGTGTGTGTCCGCGATAGGTGCCGCCCCCTGTGGCGGAATCCCATCATATGGCACAGTTTTGGAACCAGGTCGAACAGGGGAACATTTTAAGCCCACTTATGGGATGATCCGATCACTTTTATTTATTTTTATTTTTAGCAGCCTATTAGCGAGAATTGTGAAAACAAAAGTGGGTTGCGAGAATTGAGGAAACCTTGAAGTAGGGTGATGGGTAATGGGTGAGTGAATGGGTGGGGTGATGGGTAATGGGTGTAGGGTGATGGGTGAGTGAATGGGGGGGGTGATGGGTGATGGGTGAGGGAATAGGTGGGGGTGATGGGTAATGGGTGAGTGAATGGTGTGTGGTGATGGTAATGGGTGATGAATGGTGGGGGTGATGGGTAATGGGTGAGTGAATGGGTGTGTGGTGATGGGTAAGGCGTTAATACATACATTTCTACATCTATGATTTCAAGAAAGTTAGAAAGGGCTATCTGGAGAGTCTGTGTTTGGTGGGCCGAAGGCCCACCAATAGCCTTCCGCAGGAGCTAGCCAAAAAGTCCGCCCGGAGGGCGGCTTTGCGGCTAGTTGAATATATATATCAGTCGACTTCTTGAATCAAAGCGTATAGTTCATCATACAAGTCTGGCCGCTATAACTATGCGGTGGTGGTGGTGTCATTGTCTGACGTACACACGCACACACACAAGGTGTAACAGTCTCGCTGCATTTGAAGTTGTCTCTTTAAATTTCTTTCTCGGGCTCCCTGACAGCTGAGAGCAACGTGATTGGCCAGATCATGCAAGGCGCTGCTCTGTGATTGGTCAGCTGAATTTCCCCACACATCCCTAGAATATCCCTAATATTCCCCACCCAGAGGCCCACCGATCACCATAAGGGGGTGACGCCTCTGTTCGAGCATCAACCTCAGCCTACCCTCGTACGGTTATTGTAGCCATACTAGCCATAAGCCAGTAGCCTCTTAGCCATAAGTTGTCACTTACGAAGGATTTTCGAGCATCCCTGCCCTGTTGTGGATTTCTGCAGTCTTTTATATGCGTGTTTTTTTCATGTTTTCAGATTTTATTATTGTCGTATGTTAGTGGCTCTTGTTTCCTTGTTTATGTCTCCTCTTGTTATGCTCCTGTCGTGGATTTTGTATATTCACCTCCGCCAACGAAGTTGGAGGGGTTATGTTTTCACCCCGATCTGTCTGTCTGTCTGTCTGTTTGTTAGTGTACAGGATTTCTCGAAAAGTTACGAATAGATTTGGACCAAACTCGGTATACAGTCTATATAAGGAAATTTGATTTAATTTGGATGAAATCTATTGAATTGATGCAACATTGTAAATATTCGGCCAGGTGCGCTCATACCAGTTATATATAAAATATTATATATATATAGAATATCTATATAATTGTTATATATATATATAATATTATATATATATATATAAAATAGATATATTATATATATCTATATATAAATATATATATATAATTATTTTTTTATTTTTTTTTTATTTTTTATTTTGATTTTTATATTCTATATCTCTATGATACCCCTCCCTATTTATTTTTTATTATATAATTTTTTTATATATATTCAATTTATATATATGATATATATTTATACTTGTTATGTGTTTATGTGTATCCTTCTTTATCTATTATTTTCATTTCTTTTTTATTTTCTTCTTTTCTTCTCTCTTTCTCTATTCACTCTTTTTCTATTGTGGGGCGTGCAGCCTGCCTTTTGTTGGCCTTTTAGAGACCTGATCTTCTCTTATCTCCCACTGTTTCCCGCTGCTTGCGTCGCTTCACATCCCTGTAGCTTTTATTTCCCTTCTTGTTGCCCATGTCTTTCATCTCTATATTTTTCTTTAAGTCTTGTAATTACTCTTTGGCTTCAGACCTTTTGTTGTCACTTCAGTTCTCTACTGGCTAAGGGGATAAAAACTGGTGCAATATTACAAATGAGGGGGGAGGAAGAGGGAGAAGGGAGATATAATACGTTGAAGAGAGTAAATAGAAGAATTGGCGAGTAAAAAGAAACCAGTAGAGAACTGAAGTGACAACAAAAGGTCTGAAGCCAAAGAGTAATTACAAGACTTAAAGAAAAATATAGAGATCAAAGACATGGGCGACAAGAAGGGAAATAAAAGCTACAAGGGATGTGAAGCGACGCAAGCAGCGGGAAACAGTGGAGAGAAAAGAGAAGATAACGAGGTACTCTAAAAGGCCAACAAAGAGGCAGGCTGCACGCACACAAATATAGGAAATAAAGGAGTGGATTTAGAGGTAAAGAGACAGAAATAGAGAGAGAAGATAGACAAAGAGAGGAAAAGGAGACACATAAAGAGATAAAGAAAGGAGACACCCATAAACACACAAACCAAAGATATAAAACAGACATCAATAATAAAATCTGAAAACAATAAAAAAAAACATTCATATAAAAACAGTAAAAAATATACAAAATCCACGCACGACAGGAGCATAACAAGAGGAGACATAAACCACAAGAGCCACTAACATACGACAATAATAAAATCTGAAAACAATAAAAAACAATCATATAAAAACAGTAAAAAATATACAAAATCCACGCACGACAGGAGCATAACAAGAGGAGACATAAACCAGGAAACAAGAGCCACTAACATACGACAATAATCGACAATATACGACAATAAAATGAAGAAGACAGTAAGAGAATAAGGAAACGGAGGTGGGCCAATTTAGTTCGGGTTGTGTCCGTTAGTGTTGTGTTACTATTTGTGTTGCTTAAAAAGTGTATATCAGTGTTACAGACGCAATATCATGTGTGTTACGTGTTACTTGATTCAATATCTTACTCACTACTTTATAGGGGCTGGTAGCTTTTGTTAATCCCTTTTATTTTGCCCCTTGGTCAGTCCCTCATGTAAAAAAAAAACTTAGCATTTAGTTATTGATAAAGAGTGTTGGTGAAGTTTAATGATTTAGTTATTGAAAAAAGACAGTGTTAGGGAAGTTTAAGGATTTAGTTATTTATGTGATAGTGTTAGTGAAGTTTAAGGATTTAGTTATTGATAAAGACAGTGTTAGTGAAGTTTAATGATTTAGTTATTGATAAAGACAGTGTTAAGTGAAGTTTAAGGATTTAGTTATTCAATAAAGACGGTGTTAGGGAAGTTTAAGGATTTAGTTATTGAATAAAGACAGTGTTAAGTGAAGTTTAAGGGATTAGTTATTGAAAAAAGACAGTGTTAGGGAAGTTTAAGGATTTAGTTATTGATAAAGACAGTGTTAGGGAAGTTTAAGGATTTAGTTATTGAAAAAGACAGTGTTAGTGAAGTTAAAGGGATTTGTTATTGTAAAAGACAGTGTTGGGAATTTTAAGGGATTTAGTTTTAAAAAGCATTTAGTAAATTTTAAGGATTTAGTTATTTATGTGACAGTTTAGTGAATTTTAAGGTTTTATTTATTGAAAAAAACTGTTAGTGAAGTTTAAGGTTTTAGTTATTGTTTAAAGACAGTGTTTGAAGTTTAAAGGGATTTAGTTTTTTTATTGATAGGTTAGTGAAGTTTAAGGATTTATTTATTGATAAGACAGTGTTAGTGAATTTAAAGGATTTAGTTATTTATGTGACAGTGTTAGGGAAGTTTAAGGATTTAGTTATTAAAAAGACAGTGTTAGGGAAGTTTAAGGATTTAGTTATTAAAAAGACAGTGTTAGGGAAGTTTAAGGATTTAGTTATTGATAAAGACAGTGTTAGGGAAGTTTAAGGATTTAGTTATTTATGTGACAGTGTTAGGGAAGTTTAAGGATTTAGTTATTAAAAAGACAGTGTTAGGGAAGTTTAATGATTTAGTTATTTATGTGACAGTGTTAGGGAAGTTTAAGGATTTAGTTATTAAAAAGACAGTGTTAGGGAAGTTTAAGGATTTAGTTATTGATAAAGACAGTGTTAGGGAAGTTTAAGGATTTAGTTATTAAAAAGACAGTGTTAGGGAAGTTTAAGGATTTAGTTATTTATGTGATAGTGTTAAGTGAAGTTTAATGATTTAGTTATTTATGTGACAGCGTTAGTGAAGTTTAAGGATTTAGTTATTGAATAAAGAGTGTTAAGTGAAGTTTAAGGATTTAGTTATTGAATAAAGAGTGTTAAGTGAAGTTTAAGGATTTAGTTATTGAATAAAGAGTGTTAAGTGAAGTTTAAGGATTTAGTTATTTATATGATAGTGTTAAGTGAAGTTTAATGATTTAGTTATTGATAAAGACAGTGTTAAGTGAAGTTTAATGATTTAGTTATTAAAAAGACAGTGTTAGGGAAGTTTAAGGATTTAGTTATTGATAAAGACATTGTTAAGTGAAGTTTAAGGATTTAGTTATTGATAAAAGACAAGTGTTAGGGAAGTTTAAGGATTTAGTTATTTATGTGATAGTGTTAAGTGAAGTTTACTGATTTAGTTATTTATGTGACAGTGTTAGTGAAGTTTAAGGATTTAGTTATTGAATAAAGAGTGTTAAGTGAAGTTTAAGGATTTAGTTATTGAATAAAGAGTGTTAAGTGAAGTTTAAGGATTTAGTTATTGAATAAAGAGTGTTAAGTGAAGTTTAAGGATTTAGTTATTTATATGATAGTGTTAGTGAAGTTTAATGATTTAGTTATTGATAAAGACAGTGTTAGTGAAGTTTAATGATTTAGTTATTAAAAAGACAGTGTTAGGGAAGTTTAAGGATTTAGTTATTTATATGATAGTGTTAAGTGAAGTTTAATGATTTAGTTATTGAAAAAGACCGTGTTGGGGAAGTTTAAAGATTTTGTTATTTATATGATAGTGTTAAGTGAAGTTTAAGGATTTAGT
>JACEEZ010025762.1:240000-252500 GCA_016584305.1 Chionoecetes opilio | reverse complement strand
AATTAATAGAAATAAAGATAAAATGCTGCACATATTTTCCTCGGCGTTTTGAAGTTATGGATCAAAAGTTTCATTTTTCCTCTAATTGCAATGACGCTTTGTTATTTTCTTTCTTTAAAATAACCAACGCGGGAGAATTTGTTTTTCTCTTTGATTTCTCGATTATTAATTTATCAGCAAAACGGGCTATGTCGGAAAAATAATTCTGGTGGAAGTGATGAAACATGATACTAGCATTTACCGCATGTATATTAGAGAGAGAGAGAGAGAGCAAGAGAGAGAGAGAGAGAGAAGAGAGAGAAGAGAGAGAGAGATTAGACGAGAGAGAGAGAGAGAGATGAAGAGAGAGGATGAGAGAGAGAGAGAGAGACAGAGAGAGAGAGAGAGAGAGCTGAGAAGAAGATGAGAGAAGCTGAGAAGAGAGAGAGAGAGTGAGGATGAGAGAGAGTCAGAGATGAGAGAGAGAGACGAGACTTAGAAGACGAGAGAGCGAGAGAAAGACGAGAGAGAAGAGAGACGAGAGAGAGACGAGGAGACGGGAGAAGAGAGAGATTCGAGAGAGAGAGAGAGAGCTGAGAAGATGAGAGAGAGAGCTGAGAAGAGATTAGAGAGAGAGAGAGAGAGAGGAGAGAGAGAGAGAGAGAGAGAGAGACGAAGAGGAGATAGAGAGAGAGAGAAAGGAGAGAGAGAGAGTGAGAGAGAGAGAGAGAGCTGAGAAGAGGAGAGAGAGCTGAGAAGAGTGAGAGAGAGCTGAGAAGAGAGAGAGAGAGAGAGGAGAGGAGAGAGAGAGGAGAGATGGATAGAAGAGAACAGAGAGAGAGAGAGAGAGAGTGAGAGAGAGAGAGAGAGGAGAGAGAGACGAGAGAGAGGAGAGGGAGAGAGAGGCTGAGAAGAGAGAGAAGAGAGCGATAGTGAGAGAAAAAAAAACGCATCACTTTTCACTTGATAATAAGAAAATTGCCTAAATGCTTCAAAGTACACGATGAAAAAGAATACAGTGGAAGGAACACACACGCGTTTCTCAACATTCTCTCATGTGTGTTGCAGTGGTGGTGTTGGTGGTGTTATAGTGGTGTTGGTGGTGTTATAGTGGTGTGTGGTTGGTTTAGTGTGTGTTGGTGTGTTACAGTGGTGTTGGGTTCAGTGGTGTTGGTGGTGTGGTGGTGTTGGTGGTGTTACAGTGGTGGTGTTGGTGGTGTTATAGTGGTGTTGGTGGTGTTACAGTGGTGTTGGTGGTGTTACAGTGGTGTTGGTGTTACAGTGGTGTTGGTGGTGTTATAGTGGTGGTGTTGGTGTTACAGTGGTGTTGGTGGTGTTACAGTGGTGGTGTTGGTGTTACAGTGGTGTTGGTGGTGTTACAGTGGTGGTGTTGGTGGTGTTACAGTGGTGTTGGTGTTACAGTGGTGTTGGTGGTGTTACAGTGGTGTTGGTGGTGTTACAGTGGTGGGTGGTGTTACAGTGGTGTTGGTGGTTTACAGTGTGGTGGTGTTGGGTTACAGTGGTGTTGGTGGTGTTTTCAGTGGTGTTGGTGGTGTTACAGTGGTGTTGTGTGTTACAGTGGTGTTGGTGGTGTTGCAGTGGTGGTGTGGTGTGTTTACAGTGGTGTTGGTGTTTAACAGTTGGTGTTGGTGGTGTTGCAGTGGTTGGTGTTGTGGTGGTGTATAGTGGTGTTGGTGGTGTTACAGTGGTGTTGGTGGTGTTACAGTGGTGTTAGTGGTGTTACAGTGGTGTTTGTGGTGTTACAGTGGTGTTGGTGGTGTTACAGTGGTGTTTGTGGTGTTACAGTGGTGTTAGTGGTGTTACAGTGGTGTTGGTGGTGTTACAGTGGTGTTGGTGGTGTTACAGTGGTGTTGTGGTGTTACAGTGGTGTTGGTGGTGGTTTACAGTGGTGTTAGGGGTGGTTACAGTGGTGTTGTGGTGTTACAGTGGTGTTTTGTGGTGTTACAGTGGTGTTGTGGTGTTACAGTGGTGTTTGTGGGGTTGGTGGTGTTACAGTGGTGTTTGGTGTTTGGGGGTGTTATATGGTGTTGGTGGTGTTACAGTGGTGTGGTGGTGTTACGTGGTGTTGGTGGTGTTACAGTGGTGTTGGTGGTGTTACAGTGGTGTTGGTGGTGTTACCCGGGGGTGTTGGTGTTGTTACAGTGGTGTTGGTGTTACAGTGGGGGTGTTAGTGGTGGTTACAGTGGTGTTTGGGGGTGTTACAGTGGTATTGGTGGTGTTACAGTGGTGTTGGTGGGGGTTGGTGGTGTTACAGTGGGGGTTGGTGTGGTTACAGTGGTGTTATGGTGTTACAGTGGTGTTGGTGGGTTACAGTGGTGTTAGTGGTGTTACAGTGGTGTTGATGGTGTTACAGTGGTGTTGGTGGTGTTACAGTGGTGTTAGTGGTGTTACAGTGGTGTTGATGGTGTTACAGTGGTGTTGGTGGTGTTACAGTGGTGTTGGTGGTGTTACAGTGGTGTTAGTGGTGTTACAGTGTGTTGATGGTGTTACAGTGGTGTTGGTGGTGTTACAGTGTGTTGGTGGTGTTTTCAGTGGTTAGTGGTGGATGGGTTTCAGTGGTGTTGGGTGGTGTTACAGTGGTGTTGTGGTGTTCATGGGGTTGATGGTGTTTTCAGTGGTGTTGGTGGTGTTACAGTGGTGTTGGTGGGGTTACAGTGGTGTTAGTGGTGTTACAGTGGTGTTGATGGTGTTACAGTGGTGTTGGTGGTGTTACAGTGTGTTGGTGGTGTTACAGTGGTGTTACAGTGGTGTTAGTGGTGTTACAGTGGTGTTAGTGGTGTTACAGTGGTGTTAGTGGTGTTGGTGGTGTTGCAATGGTGTTGGTGGTGTTACAGTGATGGAGAGGAAGAAAATCATTGAAAATAATCATGGAAACACCACTACTGTATAGGTAAGCACAATAGTTATAGTGAGACAACAATACCTAAAGAGTAACAATAGAAATAGATGTTAAAGTTTGAGGCATTACAAAGGTCCTGTAGGATGATAATTATCGGATGTGTTTTCGAAAATATATCAGAGTAAAGTCATGTTGATTCTGTGATGATATTTTTTACTTCAATGTGTTAACTCTTCATATCTATATTTCATCGCTTTGTTCTTTTTTTAACGATGTTGGAAGCGAGGTAATTAAATGAAATAAAAAAAATGTGTAGAAGGACACTTACTAGACCAGAAACAGTATAAGAAAATATATATAAAATACCGCATCATAAAAATAATCGTCAATTGCTTTGTTAAGGTTTGCTTAGGGGAGGAGGAGGAGGAAGAGGAGGAGGAGGAGGAGGAGGAAGAGGAAGAGGGAAAGAAGAAGAGGAAGAGAAGAGGGAAAAGAGGAAGAGGAAGAGGAGGAGGAGGGGGGAAAGGGGAGATGAGGAGGAGGAGGAGAGGAGAGGAGGAGGAGGAGGAGGAAGGAGGAGGGAGAGGAGGAGGAGAGGAGGAGGAGGAAGGAGGGAAGGAGGAGGAGGGGGAGGGGGGGAGGAGGGGAGGAGAGGGGAGGAGGAGGAGGAGGAGGAGGAGGGGGAGGAGGAGGAAGAGGAAGAGGAGGAGTTCGAGTAGGAAGAAGAGGAGGAGGAGGACAGAAGTAGGAGAAGGAGGCCGTCTGTTTGGAGGTTCAGAGTGCACAATGTATATTTATGTGGGTCATTCTAAGCCTCCCGCGCCGCCCAGGCAACAACAAGGCCAAGCTAGAGCCCTCAGGAACCACCCGTTTCTTTATTCTTCGTTTTTTCTTTACCATAACAGAACCAGATTTATTTTCAGGTTATCCTTGCCCTCCTTTTTTCTTCGTCCTTGTCTTCTTTTCTTTTCTTTCGTTCATCTTTTTTTCTTAATTCTTCCTCCTCCCTCCTCCTCCTCCTCCTCTTCCTCTTCATCTTCCTCCCAGTAAATCCGTGCTCTCATTTTCGCCTCTTTCAACATCACACCCTCTATCATCATCTCTTTCATCAACTGCTTTTCACTCTTACCTCTTCATTATCAACTTTACTTTTCATTCACCTTTTCGTATACACCTGTTTATCAAAATGTCTCTTCCTTCCTTCCTTCCTTTCTTCCTTCCTTTTCCTTCCTTCCTTTCTTCCTTTCTTCCTTCCTTCCTTCCTTCCTTCCTTCCTTCCTTCCCTCCGTTCCTTCCTTCCATCCTTCCTACATACCTTTCCTCCTTAATTCCTTCCATCTTTCCTTCCTTCCTTTCTTCCTTTTTCATTTCTTTAAATCTCAACAATTCTTTCTCCCCTTCCTTACTTCCTTTTTACCTCTCCCTTCCTTTATTTACGTCCCTCATTCCATCCCTTCATCCTCACTTTTACTCTGGTTATGCTTCCTTCCCCTCCCTTCTTTCCTTACTTTATTATATGTTTCTTTCTTCCTCCGAAAAGTGGACGCCAAAAAAGCGGGTTACCTTCCACCTGCCTGTCCACCTGAGTGAAATATAATGATGGTGGAGCAGGGCCATTTATTCTCACGGTGGAGTAAATGCTTAGTGGAGGAGGAGGACGAGGAGGACGAGGAGGATTACATAGGATTACATAGGAATAACAGACACCAGGAGACCTATTGGTCCATAGCGAGGGTATCTGCTGAACTACATACTATTAACTATCAACTACTTGTAAGAAAACAGTTGGAAAATGATACCATGTCCCTAAAGAGGATAGGAACGGGGAAAGTTTCATAGTGCGAATGATGGGATATGAAAAATACTAACTACAACTACCACTACCACTACAACTATTGATACGGGGGACTAGATACGAATTCGCACTATTCAATACCCATTTACTTTACAGTGCGCGTCAAGTCTGTTTTTGAATGTAGTTTTTGTTTTTGGCTCGACAACATTTGCTGGTAACTTGTTCCACCGATAAAGACTCTAACATTGAATAATTTTTACGGAGATGGGTTTGATGCAACGTTGACCGTTTAGTTGTAAACCATTATTTCTTGTTGTCACTTGAGTTGAAAAGCTCGAATAGGTTCTCTTGATTCATGACATCAAAACTTTTTAGGATCTTAAAGGTTTCTATCAAGTCCCCACGGATTCTACGATCCTTTAAAGGGAAAACATATTAAGTTTCCGCAGTCTCTCTTCATAAGATGAATTTCGCAGAGATGGAATTTGTTGGTTGCTCTCTTTGCACTGATTCCAATTTGGCTTGATCTTTTACGAAACAGGGCGACCAGAATTAAAACAGCATATTCCAAGTGCGGCCTAACCAAGGACGTGTATAATTGTGTCATTACTTTCGAGTTTTATGTTCAAAGTTACGTTTAATAAAGCCCACATCATATTTGCCTTTTTTTACTGGCAGCTAGGCAATGCGGACTGGTTTTCAGATCATTCCCTGATGAGACACCTAAATCCTTTTCCTGCGTACTTCAGTTAACGATTTTTTTGCTTTTGATAGTTATATTTGAGGTTATCGTTGCCTATATGCATTACTTTACATTTATCGGAATTGAATTTTAATAGCCATTTATCACTCCAATCTGATAGTTTGTCGAGATCACTTTGTATGAGTTCGCAGTTTTTTTCTAGTATATTGCTTACCGCCTAATTTGGTGTCACCCTGCAAATTTTTCGATATTTTAGATACAATTTCCGCAGTCCAGATCGTTGATATTTTATCAGAAAAAGAGTAGGACCCAAGACCGGGCCCTGAGGCACCCCATAGTAACATTAACCAATCAGATGCCTCGCCATTATTACTCCCCGTTGTTTACGTTTTGAAACCCAAATCCCCAAAACCATGAACATAATTGCTCTCCTAAGCCATGTCCCCTTTTAGCTTGGTCAACAGTCGCTTATGGGGAACGTATCGAAGGCTTTCTAAAAATCAAGGTATATTACATCCGAGGGAATTTTAGGTCCCAGTTTGAATAAATGACAGTTAAAAAATCCAGTAGGTTTGTTAAGCAGGATCTCTTATTTAAATCCATGCTGGGAGTTTAAGTATTGAGTTATTTTCATCGAGAAAAGACACTATTTTATCCCCCAAATATTTTCAAATAGTTTAACAATCACGGACGTTAGACTAATTGGGTGATAAATTTACTTCTGGCTCTTTCTCCCTTCTTGAATATCGGTGTAAACATTAGCTAATTTCCACAATACTAGGAACATTTTTGTCCATTAGCGATTTATTGAAAATAATCTTTAATGGGAGCGAAAGTTTACTGTGACATTCGCGAAGTAGTCGCGGCGAGGATTTCGTCCACCCCCACGGATTTTGCTGGGTCAAGTTTCAGCAAATTTCTTTGATATTTTCGTTCTACTGTTATCTCTCCTATTACCAGTCTACCCTTTCGAGTCCCGCATACATGTTTATGGTTCTGGTAATGGAGTTTCGTCTTTTTTTAATAAATACCGCATTAAAGTATTCATTGAGTACGAACGCCATAAATCTTATTATCATTTACCAGGAGGAGGAGGAGGAGGAGGAGGAGGAGGGAGGAGGAGGAGAGGAAGAGGAAGGGAAGAGGAAGAGGAAGGGAAGAGGAAGGAAGAGGAAGAGGAAGAGGAAGAGGAAGAGGAGGAGGAGGAGGAAGGAGGAGGAGGAAGTAATTAATGTCGTATGTGTTGTATAATTTTCTCTCCCTCTCTCCTCTCTCTTCTCTCTCCTCTCTCTCTCTCTTCCCCTCTCTCTCCTCTCCTCTCTCTCTCCTCCTCCTCTCTCTCTCTCTCCCTCTCTCTCTCTCTCTCTTCTCTCTCTCCTCTATCTCCTCTCAACTCTCTTCTCTCTTCCCCTCTTCTCTTTTCTCTTCTTCTCCCCTCTTCATCTCTCTCTCTCCTCTCATCTCTCCTCTCTCTCTTTTTCTGGTTTGGTCACCGCGGCTGTCCTGCCGTCCGCCTTTTGGGTCTTGGTCTTCTGAGTCTGAAATTCCCTCGTTGTTCCTCTGTTTTTATTCTTCTGTTGGTTTTGTGTTTTCGTCGTGTCTTTTTCTGTTTGTGTTTTTTTTGTTTTTGTGTTGTTTTGGGTTAATTTCTTGTTCTCCTTTGTTCCTCTTTTTTTCCTCTTCTCTCTCTCCTCTCTCCTCTCTCTCCCTCTCCTCTCGTCTCTCCTCCTCTCCTCTATCTCTCTCTCTCTCTCTATCTCTCTCTCTCTCTCTCTCTCCTTTCTCTCTCTCTCGTCTCCTCCCTCCCCTTTCTTCTCTTCGTCTTCTTATCTTTACTCTCTCCTCGAATCTCCCCTCTTTTCTCTCTTCTCTCTCTCTCTTCTCTTCTCTCTCTCCCCTCTCTTCTCTCTCTCTCTCCTTATCTCTCTCTCTCTCTCCTCTCTTCTCCTCTCTCTCTCTCTCTTCTCTTCTCTCTTTTCCTCCTTTTCTTCCCCTCTCTCTCTCTCTCTCTCATAAGTTACAAACCATTTTTCCACCTTCGTTTGCCCTATCTCTTTCCACTTTTTGCTGTGTTTTGCACTTCCCCGCCCGAAGAATCCCAAACCCCCTTTTTATCCCTTCATCAAACCCCCTTAAAAAACCAACGTCCCCCCTTTCAACCTTCAATCCTTTCCCTCTTACCCCCCTTTTCAACACCCCTTCAACACCCCTTCAAACCGACCTTGCTCTCCCATTTTTCATTTTTCTACTTCATGTTTTTATGCATTTGTATGTATTTTATTTTTAGTGTTTTTTTCTCCTAAGTCGCTAAGGAAAAAATTGGCACCTGCCCATTTACTTTCCTTCCTTAAAAACCAGTTGAATTTTTGGCTGTGTAGCATGTTGTGTGTCATGCTTATTATCTATTGTCTTTTTTTTCTTTTCTGTGTCATCCATACCTCTTTTTTCTTCATTCTCTTTGTTCCTCCTAAACCTTCCCTTTTCACTTTTCTCCCTAATTTTTATCTTGTTTATGTTATTCCTTTTGGCGGTTTTTTTCCCCTTTTTACCATAAAATATATTTCTGTTTATTGTCGCTGCATATTTTACGCTTGATTTTTTCACTTCCATCCTTGGTGTCATTTCACTTTTTGCCAAAAAGACGGATGATTTTTATGTTATGTCTTCACTTGGCCTCTTGTAAGGGGCTTTTCCTTATTTTTTTTTCATGGGGTTAAATTTGTTTTATTTTGTTTTTTTTGCTTGGTTATATTTCCTTTACGTTTTTTTTCTTCCTATTATCCCCAGAAATGCTTCAAACAACAAACTACAAAGACTACAGAGTGGCTCCCTCAGCGGCCTGTCCACTCTGCTCTCCCTGTAAGTGTATGTATGTATGGATCTATGGATGTAATCTAATATACTATAGGAGTAGCCGTGTGTCTGTTTGTCTGTCTGTCTGTCTGGTCTGTTTTGGGTAGCCGAAACTGTGAATTCAATTTTGATGAGAGTAGGCTCAAAAATCGCAAATAAATCGTAGGTGGTAAGCGGCTTGGTCCCATGTCGATTGAATAATTTTGAAGGGGGGTTTTGGGCAAAAATCACTTATACGAGTATTCGATTACAGGAAGAAACTCTCCGGTAATGCCTTGCCGTATTTCACCAATTCCGTAGACTCTTGGTATTACCGTTATTGTGCGTGTGTGAGTTTGTGTGTGTGTGTGTGTGTGCATGCATGCGTGTGCGTGCGTGCGTGTGTGTGTGGTGAATGTGTGTGTGCGTGCGTGCGTGTGTGTGTGTGTGTGTGCGTGTGTGTGTGTGTGCTTGGGGTTGATATTCTAATGTAATATAGCAGTAGCCGTGTGTCTGTCTGTCTGTTTTGGGTAGCCGACAAGATTGAGATGCCGGGTCTGCCGCAGCACGACATTACCCTGAAAACTGGTGTACCGGTGATGGTGTTGCGCAACATCTGCCCATCCGGCATTGTCAACGGCGCCATCTGTGTCGTGCGGGGCATCAATGCCAACGTGCTGCAGCTGCAGGTCAACACCGGACCGGGCCGAGGCGACAACTTCTACACCTGCCTCGCGTACCCATCATCACGCAGGCAGCGTCTGGCAATGGATTCCGCATGCGGCGTCTGCAATTTCCCATCCGTGTTGCATTTCCCATGACGATCAACAAGTGCCAGGGCCAGACCAAGAGCTACGTGGGAGTCTACTTGCCTACACTCGTGTTCATGCACGGTCAACTCTACGTCAGCCTGTCAAGGGTTGGCCGTGCTGATGCCGTCGAAGTGTTGGCGCTCCGTGGAATCACACGGAACGTGGTCTACCCCAAGGCACTTTGACCAGTGACCAACGACAGCAACAACACGATTGGAGTTTGCACTCACATTGCTGTCTAATGTATACTACTACTACAATCATCAATACATGGTCCGAAGGGCCCACAAACACTTGTCTAATATACTATAGGAGTAGCCGTGTATCTGTCTGTGTGTGTGTCTGTCTGTCTGTTTTGGGTAGCTGAAAATGTAAATTCAATTTTGATGAGAGTAGGCTCAAAAATTGCAAATAAATTGTAGATGGTAAGCGGCTTGGTCCCATGTCGATTGAATAATTTTAAAGGGCGGTTTTGGGCTAAAAACACTTTCAGGAGTATTAGATTACAGGAAAAACTCTGCGGTAACGTCTTGCCGCATTCCACAAACTCAGTAGACTCATGGACTTAACGTTTGTGTGCGTGTGTGAGTGAGTGTGTTGGAATCACACGGAACCCAAAGGGTTGGAATCACACGGAACGTAGTCTACCCCGAGGCATTTTGACCAGTGACCAACGACAGCAACAACACGATTGGAGTTTTCAATCACATGTTGTCTAATATATACTACTACTACAAACATCAATACATGGGTCCGAAGGGCCCACAAGCATTTGTATATAAGTATATAAAGAGAATTTGTACATCGTAGGGACAGAGAATTATTGATAAGTTTCGTTTGTGTGTGTGGGTGTGTGTATGTGTGTGTGTGTGTGTGTGTGTGTGTGTGTGTGTGTGTGTGTGTGTGTGTGTGTGTGTGTGTGTGTGTGTGTGTGTGTGTGTGTGTGTGTGTGTGACAGAGAGAGAGAGAGAGAGAACTATAATATATAGCTACTTATATATACAGCTTGAGGCGAGAGTAACCTTTCATGTTTCCTTTCGGATTTACTCGACCACATCATCATATCTCTCTCTCTCTCTCTCTCTCTCTCTCTCTCTCTCTCTCTCTCTCTCTCTCTCTTGAAATCAAAACCCTTATCTCATCCTCCTCACTCTCTCTCCCCTTCCTCTCTCACTCTCCTCTCTCCTCTCTCTCTCTCTCTCTCTCTCTTCTCTCTGCAGAATATAACAAAACCATTATTCTGCAAATCCTCCCCCTCCTTCCCTTCCTCTCCACACCCTCCCTCCTCCTCACCTCCATACCTCCCCCTGACAACTCTCCCTCCTATCCCCACCTCTCTCCTCTTCTCCATATCTCCTCCTGACAACGCTCCCTCCCCCCACACCCAGAGACCTCCGGCAGAACCAGCTGTCTGTAGTGGAGCCTCGCGTCTTCTCGTCGCTCACCAGTCTCCACCAGCTGTAAGTTTTGTCTCGCAGGTGGTCCTCTTCTCACCTCACGTTCCTATGCCACTAGCGAGACAGGCTCTTTGTTTTGCCGCTCCCTCTTCCAAACTTTACATCTTTTAGTGCTGGGTTTTTTTCTTTGTCCGTGATTGTAATTAGTAGTTAGGAAATTGTCTTGTCGTTTCCTTGCTTTTTTTTAGTCATGCATTTCCGGGAAGAAAATATATCCCTCGTTTTGTTTTTTTTTTCTCTCTCTCTCTCTCTCTCTCTCTCTCTCTTCTCTCTCTCTATCTCTCATCTCTCTCTCTCTCTCTACTCTCTCTCTCTCTCTCTCTCTCTCTCTCTCTCTCTCTCTCTCTCTCTCTCTCTCTCTCTCTCTCTCTCTCTCTCTCTCTCTCTCTCTCTCTCTCTCTCACACATGATCTGGAATAAGTCTCATATTTCTCTTTTCGTTATGTTCATATTTTCGCAAAAATACGTATTTTCTTTTCTTCCTCTTGATCTCATAATTGAAAAATGTCGTTCCTTTGTTCCCTTCACGTCGGCTGAAAAATGCCTCCTTTACAACATTCCTTAAAAAAAGTCTGACCTTTCTGGTAACTTCCGCGTCAATGAAAAGTTTGCCTCCCCTTTCTCCTCGCCGGCCCTTGGAAAACAATACTTTTTTTCCGCCTCAGGGCTTTATGAGTCTTAAGAAACAGCTCATGTTGTAACTTTTAAGAGCAAAGCCTTGTTGGATCACGTCGAGAGGAGCTTCGAGTAATCGCTTTCATTCCCTACCTACACTCCGCTCGGTTGCATTTTAACCTAAGAAGTATCCTCCTGCTGAGACGTTAAGGGTACGCGGCTGCTCCTTTCTGTTATAGTCCCCCCCGCCCCTCCACGCCCACCACCCGAGCCTCACCCGGCACGTGTGGGCGTGAGGCGAGGGAGGCAGGGAGGGTAACAGTGTGGGCCAGGTGTGAACAGAGCCCCGTGTGAGAGACTGAGAGGCACTGAAATAGATACATTATGTTCGCGGTTTTTCTTCTTTTTATCAAGGGCTTCACGCCTGGAGGTGCTAATTCATGTGAATAGAACGCGTCTCCGCCAACGAGGTGAAAGTTTAATGAGTAATATGGCCGTATATAAGCTCGCCTTTTTTCACGCGAAGCCAGAAATGTGTCAAAAGAGTAATGATTAAAACCCGGCGCCCTTGGTTCAGGGCCTTGCCTTCGCTCTTCCGACAGCAACCTTCAAACTTGTCTTACTCTTTCCCTTTGATGCAAATTCATTTTCAGAACTCAATTATCTTCCTTTAAATATAGATTGTTTTATTTCAAAGTCTCGTCTTGTCACTTGAATTTCTAAAGTTTTAATTTCCTTACAAATTACACAAAGTCACTTTCCTGTAGGAAGTGTAAAACTTTCTTCATTCTTATTAAAACTAACCGTCCTTTGCATTTAAAAGCATATCACTTGAGAATTTCAAAACCTTTTCATTTAGGCACAAAGACCCATCCTTGAAAATTAACCTTATCTTCGTGATGGTCCAAACTCCACATAAATTCCACTTCCATCCCATGAAACTCAGACTCGCTTAAGCTCCACACACGCTCCATTTTTCTTCTGGCGGACAGGTGGATAGATGAATTCCGCTTCTGCTGTCTGGCGCGGCGGGTTCCCCACTGCTACCCGTTGCCGGACCAATTCAGCTCGTGCGAGGACCTCATGACCAACGGCGTGCTGCGCGTGTGTGTGTGGGTGCTCGCCTCCCTCGCCCTCTCCGGCAACTGTCTGGTCATTGTATGGCGCCTCCTCTACGAGAGTGATAACAAGGTAGGATGACTGATAAAGGAGAAAAGACTAGGGTAGGATGACTGATAACAAGGTAGGATGGCTGATAACAAGGTAGGATGACTGATAACAAGGTAGGATGACTGATAACAAGGTAGGATGACTGATAACAAGGTAGGATGGCTGATAACAAGGTAGGATGACTGATAACAAGGTAGGATGACTGATAACAAGGTAGAATGACTGATAACAAGGTAGAATGACTGATAACAAGGTAGGATGACTGATAACAAGGTAG
>JACEEZ010025762.1:217500-232500 GCA_016584305.1 Chionoecetes opilio | reverse complement strand
TTTTTTTAGGTATGCCATTTGATTATGTCTGTTATCTGTGATTTAATTTTGTGTGTGTGTCTTTTTTTTCTCTCTCTCCTCTCTCTCTCTCTCTCTCTCCTCTCTCTCTCTCTCTCTCTCTCTCTCTCTCTCTCTCTCTCTCTTCTCTCTCTCTCTCTCTCTCTCTCTCTCCTCTCTTCTCTCTCTCTCTCTCTCTCTCTCTCTCTCTCTCTCTCTCCTCTCTTCTCTCTCTCTCTCTCTCTCCTCTCTCTCTCTCTCTCCCCCCCCCCCCCCCTCTCTCTCTTTGGACACAATTCTCTGCAGGGCTCTTCACTTTTTCTTGTTATCTATTGTTTTCATCTCTTTGACTCCTCGCATCTGTCCCTTCTTCAGGAACTTCTACGGGAGGTCTGGCGTGTGTCTGGCGCTACACATCACCCACGAGAAGCCGAGTGGGTGGCAGTACTCCGTGTTTGTGTTTCTAGGTAGGTGGCAAAGGCGAGCGGAACCCCAAACACACGTCTTTTCGCTTTCCCTCCCATTAATCTTTTTATTTACGTGTCGCCTAGAGGTACTGAGGAACATGGGAGACTGGGAACATTGGGAGTATTGAGAGGGGAAGCTATAGAAAGTTTGCTATAGGGAGAGGGGGAGCCTTAGAAAGCTTGCTATAGGGAGAGGGGGAGCCTTAGAAAGTTTGCTATAGGGGGAGGGATGAAAGAGATGTATAAGTCTACGGAAAAAGGACGGAGAGACTTATTATTAAGAAGACATAGAAAGATGGAAGGTTGAGAGAAGGAATGAGGGAGGTGATAAAGGTAGGTTTTTTCTTATATGTGGCAAGGAGTTTATTAGTTATTGATTAGTTCTGTTGCTATGATCCGCCTCCTTCTCTTCCTCTTCCTCCCATTTCCTCTTTGGCACTGGGAAAGGTGGAAAGGAATTTAAGGTGTATTGGAAATTATCTCGATGGGTAGCCAAGAATCCAACGTGCTATGTGACTTGTGTGAGGTCGAGTAATGAAAGCATGAATTGTGTCGTGTTGCAACTTAGCTTGTTCTTGCGTGGAAGTTTCTCTCTTGGCGAACTCACTCACTCACGGGGATTAATAGTGATGATGGTGGTGGTGATGTGGGTTCAGGGTTATGCAAAGACACACACACACACACACACACACACACACACACCCCACACACACACACACCACACACACACCCACACACACACACACACACAACACACACACACACCCACACCACCACCACCACACACACACACACACACCACACACACACACACACACACACACACACACACACACACACACACACACACACACACACACACACACACACACACACACACACACACACACACACACACACACACACACACACACACACACACACACACACACACACACACACACACACACACACACACACACACACACACACAACCACCACAAAAAACACACAAAAACACAACCCACACACACACAATACATACACCAATACCACATACACAACAACAAACACCGCATACCCAACCCCCAACCCAAACAAAAACGCACCCAAACACCGAAAACAAAGCACGAATGCGCGTGCAGACCGCCCATCTCACGCAATCGCACATCGCGACGGCACCAAACCACCAGCACGCAGGCCGCGAGCACCTACATCCACCAAAGGAGACACACACAAGCAACCCAAAGCACACAACCACACACAACCACACACGACACACACACACACACACACCACACAACATCCCACACAACACACACACACACAACCACACACACACCACACACACACACACACACACACACACACACACACACACACACACACACACACACACACACACACACACACACACACACACACACACACACACATTGTACCACCTTAGAAAAAATGTACAATAGTGAAGTTGTAGTAGCAGTTATTGTAGTAATAGTAGTAGTAGTAGTAGTAGTAATAGTTATCGTAGTAGTAGTAGTAGTAGTAGTCAAAGGTGGGCATTCCGCAATTTTAGTCCGCAATTCCGCAATTCCGCAACTTGGGGAATGGTAATTCGGTTGCGGAATTGCGCAATTACGGATGCCTGAAAAAAATTGCGAAATTGCGAATTGCGGACCGCCAAAATTTTGAAACGCAATCGCATTAACTTGCGGAATGGATAATTCGGTTGCGGAATTGCGCAATTACGGATGCCTGATAAAAATGCAGAATTGCGGGTTGCAGACCGCCAAAATTTTGAAACGCAATCGCAATAATTGTGACGGTCACCACCTTCAAAGTGGCAAGTGCCCGCGTGAACATAAGCTCCCACCAAATATTGTGGAGACGACACTGCCAACTTGCCAAGTGTAGCACAGTCACTCGGTCAGTGCGTGCTGGAACTTGGGATTGAGAGCGTGTACGCTGCGCTGGTCGTGTGTGTAATTAGTTGCCAACCTCCACATGCTGAACCAGAAGAAGTGGGAGGAGGAGGAAGAGGAAGATTAGTAGATTACTTAGATTAGTGATTACTAGCCAGTAGACTGTGAAGTGTAAAAGTAAAGAAAAACACTAAAAGAGACAAAGACTTAATTGTGAAGGACAAGTAACAAGTATAGACATAAACAGAATAGGAATACAGAAGTATTAAACACTAATAAAGAGTCTAAAGACATTTTTTTTTTAATTGTAGGTGCTTAAGAGTCTAGAGATGTTTAAGAGTCTAGAGACATTTTTTGTTTGGTGTTTTGTTTTAATTGTAAGTGTCAAAATTAGTTTGCGGAATTGCGGAATTGCGGAATTGCGATTGCGAAAAGGCCTATCCGAAAAAAAATTGCGGAATTGCGATTGCGGACTGGTGCAGGTCGGAATTGCGGAGTTGCGATTGCGGAATTGGAAAAAAAATTGCGATGCCCACCTCTGGTAGTAATAGTAGTAGTAGTAGTAGTAGTAGTAGTAGTAGTAGTAGTAGTAGTAGTAGTAGTAGTAGTAATAGTTATCGTAGTAGTAGTAGTAGTAGTAATAGTTATCGTAGTAGTAGTAGTAGTAGTAGTAATAGTTATCGTAGTAGTAGTAGTAGTAGTAGTAGTAGTAGTAGTAATAGTTATCGTAGTAGTAGTAGTAGTAGTAGTAGTAGTAGTAGTAGTAGTAGTAGTAGTTATTGTCGTAGCAGTAGTAGTAGTAGTAGTAGTAGTAGTAGTAGTAGTAGTAGTAGTAGTTATTGTCGTAGCAGTAGTGGTTATCGTTAGTTGATACATTTTTATACCAATATTCCTAAGCTTCTTTTAACCATGGCCTCCTAACCCCCCTACCCCCTCCCTGCAGCCCTCAACTTGGCCTCCTTCTCGGTGATCGCCATGTCCTACTGGCGCATGTACCTCGCCGCCCGCACCTCCCGTGCCGCCGTCAGGAACGACTTTCAGCGGCGCGAGTCCATCATGGCGCGGAAGATGACGATCATTGTGGTGACGGACGCCGCTTGTTGGCTGCCCATCATTCTCCTGGGCATGATGTCTCTAGCGGGCGTCACCATCCCGCCACAGGTGCGTCACGTCTTGGTTCATGTCTCTGTTTTTTGCTTCACTCTTGTCTCTCTTCTCTTTCTCCCCCTCTTACCTCTCGTTTTTTTTCTCTCTCTCTCTCCTCCTCTCTCTCCTCTCTCTCTCTCTCTCTCATCTCTCTCTCTCTCTCTCTCTCTCTCTCTCCTCTCTCTCTCGCTCTCTCCTCTCTCTCTCTCTCTCTCTTCCTCTCTCCTCTCTCCTCTCTCTCTCTCTCTCCTCTCTTTTCTTCACGGGGTTACCTGCCGCTTCACTCTGTCTCTCTAACCTTCTTCACGTCACCTTACATGGCTTATCTACACTTTATCTGTACACGTAAATTCACTTCTTGTTTGATTAATGTTCACCTATTTTATGTTCCATCAAAATCTATCATGTCACCTGATTCATCTCTTGGTCTTTACCTGCCGTTATTTCACCTGGTCTGTGTACAATCACCTGTCTAATACCACTACCTACTGTACGTTATCTCACTTGACTCACTTGACTTGATTCAGTTTACGTAATATTATAATCTCTTCCATCCTCACCTGTTCACCTCACATCACCTGGTCACCAGTCGGCATATTCTCCCGTTCTCTGGAATTGTATGTGGTGTGGGGATGTCGAGCCAATCATCGATGTCCAAGCTCATGACGTCACATTAGGGGTGGAGCCTACGTGATCACTGGGCTATAATCTGTATGTTTTATTTAAGAATAGACTTATTAAATTGTTAATTTAACCTAACCCAAACTAACCCAAACTAACCTAACCTAGACTTTATAAATGATGTTAAATGAAACACAGATTATAACCCAGCGGTCACTTAAGCTCCACCCCATGTGACGTCACGAGCTTGGACAACGGTGATTGGCTAGAGACATCCCCCATACCACATACTAATCCAGAAAACGGCAATATGCCACCCGTCGTTGGAATGGACTCAGTCGTCAGGTAGTCAATGCGGAGTCTATAGGGGTCTTTAAAAGGAGTCTGGATAAATTCATGGATGGGAAGAGAGGTGGATGTAAATAGAGTTAAGTAACAGGAACTATCTCGTGTAGGTCTCACGGCCTCTAGTAGCTTCCTTATTTTCTTATGTTCTTATGTTCGTCCCCCTCCTACCTTAATGCAACCCTGGCAGGTGTTTGCATGGGTGGCGGTGTTCGTGCTGCCTCTCAACGCCGCCATCAACCCCTTGCTGTACACCCTGTCCACGGCGCCCTTTCTCAGCAAGGCGAGGCAGCGCGCTAGGGACGTGAGGACCTCCTTCCGCTGGTCCCTCTCCCGCCGGACCACCACCACCACCTCCACCGTGTGTGAGTGTCATGACCCCGCTCCCCAGAGTACCAGAGACAGTTACTTTTCTTAGTGACTTTGTTTGATTAGTTTTCTTAGTTTTCGTTCTTAGATACTTTGCCGCACCCCACACCTCACCGCACTCTGTCCTGGCGGGGGGGAAGGGAGTAACAGATGGGTAGGAGGGAGATAAGGGAAAGAAGTGAGGAAAAAGGGGAAATGGGAGAGATAGAATGGAAGGATGAAAGGGTATGTGAATGAGAGAGATAAGGGAAAGAAGTGAGATAAATGAGGAAAAAGGAAAAAAAAGGAGAGATAGAGTGGAAGGATGAGAGAGAGAGAGAGAGAGAGAGAGAGAGAGAGAGAGAGAGAGAGAGAGAGAGAGAGAGAGAGAGAGAGAGAGAGAGAGAGAGAGAGAGAGAGAAGGGGGAATTCAAGGACAGGGAACAGATTTACACTTGAGAAATGTGAAAAAGTAACACTGTGAAGAACGATAAAGTTACAACCTCAAGGGGCGTAGTGATAGGAGAGAATAAATTACAGGTGACACAAGATAGGGAAGGGAAATATACAGGGATACAAAGTTAATAGGATGATGGAATAGGGGAAAATATGGACTACTGAACTGGAAGGAAAGAAGAAAAGACTCAGATATACACTTCAGAAATAAGGGGTATATTAAGGGTCGAATTGTTACATCGCACCATCACTACCCTTTTTAAACCCTATGTCCAGGCTGGAGGGTAGATGCTGCCGATTATACCCTTCATCTACCCTTTATCTACCCTTTTTAGACGAGAGGGTTGGAAAAGGGTATATTTGCGTCGATCCAAAAGGGTATATTTGTAAGGGTAGAAAAAGGGTAGCAGTATTTCATCACTACAAATACCCTTTTCCTACCCTTTTTTTCTAAGTGTATAGGGAGGGAAGCAAAAAATGTAGGTAGGGATAAAGTAGAGTAGGGATAGGGGTAGGGGTAGTAGTAATAGGGGCAGAGTAGGGATCTCTATAAAAGCCCTTAGAGTAAATAGTGAAACAAAGGTAGTGCAAAAATACTCCTGGTGTAATGAGATAGGAGAAAAAAATAGATCACAGAATAACGAGACGGAACGAGCTAATAAGGATGAGATGGATGGATCTTTTTTAATCATTTCTATATTCTTGTTCCTTAAGACGGCAACACGGTGGACGAGAGGACGGTGGTGTTGTTGAAGCCGCTGACAGGCCTCTCCCCTCACCTCACGCCCCTGCACCTCCTCGCCCCCCCTGCCGCCGCCCACCTCCACCACGGACTCCCCTCGCCTCGTAACCTGCGGGCGGACGACTCACGGACACTACAACGTGCGGACTCCACCAAGTAAGTCCCGAAATTGCGACATACTCTTTATATTATCCTCCAATAACACCATTTTTTTCAATTATTATTATGTTGTTGTATGTGTGTGTGTGTGTGTGGTGTGTGTGTGTGAGCGATATTTTTCTCTGACACGTTTTTTTCCTTTTCCTCTTTTTTTCTTCATCTATTTTTGTCTGTATTTATGAGCCCGTGTTAAATTAAATGTTATGTTGGTATAGTTTCAAAGAGTCTTAAGTTCAATGCGAGTAAGGTCAGTGGGGCGCGTTGGTCACTGTTCTCCAAGCCTCTAATGCCTATGCCTGAGCCTGGGAGAGGAGGACAATGCATGCCGCTCCTCCTGTCTTTGTACTCATGTAAGCTGGAGGCAAGACAAAGCAGGGCTGATTCGCGCTTCCCCCCCCCCCTCTCTCTCTCTCTCTCTCTCTCTCTCTCTCTCTCTCTCTCCTCTTCTCTCTCTCTCTCTCTCTCTCTCTCTCTCTCTCTCTCTCCCCTCTCTCTCTCTCTCTTCTCTCTCTCTCTCTCTCTCTCTCTCTCTCTCTCTCTCTCTCTCTCTCTCTCTCTCTCTCTCTCTCTCTCTCTCTCTCTCTCTTTTTTCACTTCACTTCTTTCCCTTCTCCTCTCCTCTCCTCTCCTCTCCTCTCCACACACAGACGGGCCCGGGAGGATGGTTGGGTCCCCGTGCAGAGTGAAATCATCCCTCTATGTGAGCTCACTAATCACGCCGCGCCGCCCCTCCCCCCCCATCACTCCCGCCGCAGACACCACCACGAGCTGTACGACTGAAGGGCCTCAGGGGCGTGACCTTGGGGAACCCTGACCGCGTGTGATGTGGCGTTTATGTTAATGACTGGAAATTGCGCGGATGATATTTATTTTTTCTTTGTTTCGTTTTCGCATAATCCTCCTCCTCCTCCTTCACCTCCTACTCCTCCTCCTCTTCCTCCTCCTCCTCCTCCTCCTCCTCCTCCTTCTCCTCCTTTTCTTCCTCCTCTTCCTGGAATATTTTTGATTTGCGATTCAGAAATTTTTCCAGCCATGTTTCTTCTGGTTCTTGTGGCGCACGAGTTTTTGGAGGCGAGCGGCCTCGGGAACGTGCACGGCGCCACCCACCTTCACCGGAGCTCCGATCGGCGACGCCCTCAGCACAGACCCCGGGCACGGGGTCTGTGCTGAGGGTGTCCCGGGTCGGGGCTCCCGTGAGGGTGGCGCCGGTGTTGTCCCCGGGGCCGTCCGTTGCCGGAAGCCCGTGTGCCGCGGGAAACAGAAGAAACATTGCATAGTGCCATGTGACCTCTGATGTCTGGCACATTCTTTAGTTACTCACTCACTCCTCCTCCTCCTCCTCCTCCCGCGGCACTTTAGGATATGCCACGGAGTCCTTTGAAGTGTGTCCTCAAGGATGGCCACTCAGGGTATACGCCTTTTTGAAGTCCCGACCTTACTTTTTGCCATCATTTCTCGTTTTATATTTTGTTTCGTTTTTTATTTTTTTCTCTCTCGTGGATGAGAAGTCACGTGACGTCATCAGTGCCTCGAGTGATGACTTAAAAGCACGACCTACGCAGACTACCTCGTGACGTGTTGCATTCTTGTTTTTTTTCTTATTTTCTTGTTTTTTCGGTACCCTATTATTTATTTTTCTCACATGCCCGTCACACTGCACAACCACCACACTTTCTATCATCACCATCATCACTATCACTCACTATAACCGTCACCTCCAGCTTCATCATCACCATCATCACTATCACTCACTAACTCACTATAACCGTCACCTCCAGCTTCACCATCACCATCATCACTATCACTCACTAACTCACTATAACCGTCCCTCCGCTTCCCATCATCATATCATCATTCACTAACTCACTATAACCGTCACCTCCACTTCACATCACCATCATCACTATCATCACTAACTCACTATAACCGTCACCTCCAGCTTCACCATCATCATCATCACTATCACTCACTAACTCACTATAACCGTCACCTCCAGCTTCACCATCATCATCATTTTATGCATCACTGTCATTGTCACTGTGTCTCATCATCATTATCATCATTACTTTCCTCATCACCATTATCACTTTAAACATCATTATTATCATCACTTTCTGCATCACCATCATCATTACCTTCCTCATTACTTCATCACCATCATTATCACTGCATCATCATCCTCATCATCACCTTTCACATCAACATTATCATCACTTGCTGCATCACCATTATCATCACTTCATCACCATCATTATCACTTTAAGCATCATCACCATCATCACTTTCTGCAGCTACATCATTTTTTATCACTTTCCACATCATCACCATCACTTTTTTCTTCATCACTCATCATAAACAACAAAGGAACTGAAAAAAACCACAATATTACACAAAATCTTAACAGTAATAACATCACAATCCTATCAATCCATCCTGTCATTCAATCATCCTTATTATTTTACCTTACTTACATCCACTAAACCCACCCTAAACATCCACTTTTTCTTCCACCATGCTCAAAAAGTAACCGTATCCACTTGACGTCTTGTATGGACAGGTGTTATTAATTTCGCCACCTTCAACACCTTACAGTCATGTTTTAATTCAGATGTGTGACGGAGTGTTGTTGTGTTACGTGTGTGTTGCGTGTGTTGCCTCAGCTCCTCACGTGATCAGGGCCCCGGGAAAAGTTTGTAGCGTAATAAAAAAAGATTATTTTCAATGATATAATGTTTATTTGTATGATCATTACGTCTAACTGGATTGATTTTGGTGTTGGTGTGAATGTTAGAGAGAGAGAGAGAGAGAGAGAGAGAGAGAGAGAGAGAGAGAGAGAGAGAGAGAGAGAGAGAGAGAGATATTCCACTTATTTTTGTATATTTTTACGTAGAAATACAAAGACTTAAAGATCTTTCTGCCTTAGACTTTATAATTCTATACATGGATGAATCGTGGAAACTCGAATGGTGTTGTGTATGTCTGAATGCATGTCTGATAAAAAAAATGGTTCTGATTGTAACAAGAACTACTGTAGAATTTAAGATATGTGTGTGTGTGTGTGTGTGTGTGTGTTGTGTGTGTGTGTGTGTGTGTGTGTGTGTGTGTGTGTGTGGTGTGTGTGTGTGTGTGTGGTGTGTGTGTTGTGTGTTGCCTTATCCAGGAGGAAGAGATTAATGGACGGAAAGAATCGCCCTTCTCTCCACCCTACCTCCACCCTCGCCACCTTGTTACGAGGTAAGAATCATTGACTGTTGTTGTATCGGAGCAGCCTCATCCATCTATTTCTTTTCTTCTTCCTTGCGTTTCCCTACAGAGCCTCCTGTTTGTATATCTTTCTTTCCTTCTTTCTTTTCCTCCTGTTGCAATTCTTTATATTTTTTGGGTGGTCAATTCTTGGATGTCATTTTTTCATATTTCGTATTTTCGTCATCGTATTTCATTTCTATGTGATTTTTTTTTTTGTATATGTATAGCTATAACCGTGATGCTATTTTTCCCCCTCTATTATAGCATTTTTATTATATAGTGTTTTGCGTGAGGCTTTCGAGACATTTTATCCCATTTATTTCAGTCCTCCGTTAAATTATTTCAGTCCTCCATGAAGTTATTTCAGTCCTCCATGAAGTTATTTCAGTCCTCCATGAAGTTATTTCAGTCCTCCATGAAGTTATTTCAGTCCTCTATTAAGTTATTTCAGTCCTCCATGAAGTTATTTCAGTCCTCTATTAAGTTATTTCAGTCCTCCATGAAGTTATTTCAGTCCTCCATTAAGTTATTTCAGTCCTCCATTAAGTTATTTCAGTCCTCCGTGAAGTTATTTCAGTCCTCCATGAAGTTATTTCAGTCCTCCATGAAGTTATTTCAGTCCTCTATTAAGTTATTTCAGTCCTCCATGAAGTTATTTCAGTCCTCCATGAAGTTATTTCAGTCCTCCATGAAGTTATTTCAGTCCTCTATTAAGTTATTTCAGTCCTCCATGAAGTTATTTCAGTCCTCTATTAAGTTATTTCAGTCCTCCATGAAGTTATTTCAGTCCTCCATTAAGTTATTTCAGTCCTCCGTGAAGTTATTTCAGTCCTCCATGAAGTTATTTCAGTCCTCCATGAAGTTATTTCAGTCCTCTATTAAGTTATTTCAGTCCTCCATGAAGTTATTTCAGTCCTCCATGAAGTTATTTCAGTCCTCATGAAGTCATTCAGTCTTATTAAGTATTTCAGTCCACCATTGAGTTATTTTCACAGTCCACATGAAGTATTCATCCTCTATTAAGTATTTCAGTCCTCCTGACGATTCAGTCCTCCATGAAGTTATTTCAGTCCTCTATTAGTTATTTCAGTCCTCCGTGAAGTATTTCAGCCTTCCATGAAGTTATTTCAGTCCCTAAGTTATTCAGTCTCCATGAATTATTTTCAGTCCTCACATGAAGTTATTTCATCCTCTGAATTATTTCAGTCCTCCATTAAATTGTTCAGCCTCATGAGTATGTCAGTCCCCAGAAGTATTTCAGTCTCCATGTTTTTTCAGTCCTCAATGAAGTTTATTTCAGTCCTCATGAAGTATTCAGATCCTCATTAAGTATTTCAGTCCTCCGTGAAGTTATTTCAGTCCTCATGTAAGTTATTTCAGTCCTCCAGAAGTATTTCAGTCCTCCATGAAGTTATTTCAGTCCTCCAGAAGTTATCAGTCTCCATGAAGTTATTTCAGTCCTCCATGAAGTTATTTCAGTCCTCCATAAGTTATTCAGTCCTCTATAAGTTATTTCAGTCTCCATGAAGTTATTCAGTCACCCATTAAGTTATTTCAGCCTCATGAATATTCAGTCTCATGAAGTTATTTCAGTCCTCCATAAGTTAGTTTCAGTCCCCATTAAGTTATTGTCAGTCTCCATGAGTATTCAGTCTCCAGAAGTTATTCAGTCCCATGAAGTATTTCAGTCCCCATTAAGTTATTTCAGTCCTCCAGTAAGTATTTAGTCCCATGAAGTATTCAGTCCTCCATGAAGTTATTTCAGTCCTCCATGAAGTTATTTCAGTCCTCCATGAAGTTATTTCAGTCCTCCATTAAGTTATTTCAGTCCTCCATTAAATTATTTCAGTCCTCCATGAAGTTATTTCAGTCCTCCATTAAGTTATTTCAGTCCTCCATTAAGTTATTTCAGTCCTCTATTAAGTTATTTCAGTCCTCCATGAAGTTATTTCAGTCCTCCATTAAGTTATTTCAGTCCTCCATTAAGTTATTTCAGTCCTCCAACAAGTTATTTCAGTCCTCCATTAAGTTATTTCAGTCCTCCATTAAATTATTTCAGTCCTCCATTAAGTTATTTCAGTCCTCCATTAAGTTATTTCAGTCCTCCATTAAGTTATTTCAGTCCTCCATTAAGTTATTTCAGTCCTCCATTAAGTTATTTCAGTCCTCCATTAAGTTATTTCAGTCCTCCATTAAGTTATTTCAGTCCTCCATTAAGTTATTTCAGTCCTCCATTAAGTTATTCAGTCCTCCATTAAGTTATTTCAGTCCTCCATTAAGTTATTTCAGTCCTCCATTAAGTTATTTCAGTCCTCCATTAAGTTATTTCAGTCCTCCATTAAGTTATTTCAGTCCTCCATTAAGTTATTTCAGTCCTACAATCACAGGTTTTTTTTCAGTCCACCATTGAGTCCGTTTTCTACACCAACATATTCTTCTTTTTTCCTTTACCTTGCGAAGACCTATTTCTATTTCTATTTCCTATTTCCTATTAAGACCTTTACCTATTTCTTGCACACTTATTTTTTTTTCCTCACAAACTTATACCCTTCTATTTTTGTTCCCTTAATTCGGTTCTAGATATAGTGTAAGCAAACAAAGTGATTCACTGTTGTTGTTTTTGTGATCTCAAAGTAATGTTTCTTATTCTCCGTACAGCTACGTGAATAGAATACGAAAGGAATGTGCCTAAGAGAGAGAGAGAGAGAGAGAGAGAGAGAGAGAGAAGAGAGAGAGAGGAGAGAGAGAGAGAGAGAGAGAGAGAGAGAGAGAGAGAGTGGGAATGAGTGAGACAATGAGTGAGAGAGAGAGAGAGAGATAGTGAGAGAAAGAGAGTGAGAGAGAAGAGAGTGATAGAGAGAAAGAGAAAGTGAAAGCTATAGTAAGAGAGAGAGAGAGAGAGAGAGAGAGAGAGAGAGAGAGAGAGAGAGAGAGAGAGAGAGAGAGAGAGAGAGAGAGAGAGAGAGAGAGAGAGAGAGAGAGAGAGAGAGAGAGAGAGAGAGAGAGAGAGAGAGAGAGAGAGAGAGAGAAAGAAAGAATGAGAGAGATTGAGTGAGTGAGTGAGAGAGAGAGAGTGAGAGACATAGTGAGAGAAAGAGAGTGATAGAGAGAAAGAGTGAGAGAGAGAGAGAAAGAGTGAGATAGATATAGTGAGGGAGAGAGAGAGAGAGAGCTAGAGAGAGAGAGAGTGAGAGAGTCATCAAAATTCTGTGTGTACTTTTGCCAGCCGCTATCAAGGGTAGTGCAATACACAGTAATCCAGGTTGCCTCGTGCTATGTAAAGGTTCGAGGCATTGCTAACACTCCATAAAACTAAATATTTTACTTCAGCATGACGTAATATTGACACAAAAAAAAGTGAAGACTACTCGATCTTTTGTAAACTTAATGTAGCTTTTTGTGACCTCCTTTTTTTGCCCTTGGTCAGTCCTTTGTGATGTAAAAAAAAATTGTATGTATTAAAATGTTATCCGAACACTGTGAAATTTGATAAGACTTGCAATCAAAAGGAAAAAGAGTGGCCTTATAAAATTTCACTACCTAATAAAAACTTCAAAGATTAGAACTAGTACAAATCACTGCCGTCATTTATTTTTGTCATATTTTCCATCATCCTGTCTGAGTGTGATGTCCTGCAATGTGAAAGATGAAAGCGGCGCGCAAGGTGGAAGGAAATTGCTTTTTAGACATTGCTAACACAAGTCTTTTCATTCTACAGCTTATCAATACTTTACGCCATTCCACGCATGCCTCGCTAAGGTATTTACGATAACACCACGAAAAATGGATATGTGTTACTGAACTAAAACTCACTATTTCTTCTTTTTTATATAACTTTCATCTGTATATATTTTTTTTTTCTGCTGCACTAACACTCAATATTTCGCCTTTTTAATATAACCTTCATTTGTGTATTATCATTTTCTCTGCTGTAATAACACTCAATATTTCTCCTTTTTTATATAACTTTCATCTGTGTATTAATTTTGTTCACCTGCAGGTTACTAAAGTTCTATAAGGTATTGTATAAGATCTATTATTGTTGTTGTGTTTCGTGTTCTTACTATTGATGTGATGTAATGATTTATTGATGTTTTGTTTTCACTAGGTCATTTTCGGTCAGTAATGAATAGTTAACGAATGAAATCTTGCGTTGCAGGTCCTGAGGCAATGAAATCACACTGCATGTTTGATCAAGGCAAGGGAATCGAACGCGGGGTGGAGGGGGGTGAGTCAGGCATTTGAGTCAACTTTGCCATCAACACCACTCATCGCTACTACCATTACATTCACTACCATTACTTCACCACAACACTACTACTACTACTACTACTACTACTACTACTACTACTACTACTACTACTATATATACTACTACTACTACTATTACTACTACTACTACTACTACTATTACTACTACTACTACTACTATTACTACTACTACTACTATTACTACTACTACTACTACTACTACTACTACTACTACTACTACTACTACTATACGATATTACACAAGCCAGAACAGAGCTATCATCACCACCACCACCACTACCAGTCACCACACACCACACAAGCATACCACGAACACATCACCACCATTCACCACCACCACTAACACCCCATCTTGTCCTTCGCACTCTTACCTCACTACATTCTCCACCACCACCACCCTCCTACCCCCCTTCCCCTTCCCCTTCCCCTTCCCTTCCCCTTCCTGCCCCTCTTCCTACGTCACCACCGTCACTATGATTGACAAAACAAGGCAGTCGCTCTGTAGTGGAGCCGCGGGCTGCTCTCTACGCATTCCACGCTCTGACGCAACACCACTCACCTTTCACTCCGCCTCCCGCCCTGCGCCCTTCTCCAACTAATCAAGTAAACAGTGTCGTATCCCTGAGACATGGACACCTGGCGTAATTAATGCATCGTACACCTGTCTTCGGAAACTAATACAATGCAGGTATGTGTACATTAATGTTTGCATATTGTGGTGTATGTGTGTGTGTTATTAATAATGGTACAATGGAAAACCTTTGAAAGTATATAAGAAAATGATAGTAATTATAGAAACGTGTGTGTACGTATATAGTAATTCAAATTTAATTAACAAAAAAACTGAGCTAGAAGGGAACGAAACTATAAGGTAGTCTTAGGAATACGGATCGTTATTACTAATTGAAAGTGAGACTGTGGTAAGAAATATTTTAAGAGGAGGAAGAAAGGTACACTAGATACAATTAGCTTAAGTGGAGGTGGAGGTAGCAATGAAAGTCTTCTGAGGTGGAGGATAGGAGGTGGAAAGTGGAAGAGGTAGTAATGAAAGTCTTCTGAGGTGGAGGATAGGAGGTGGAAAGTGGAAGAGGTAGTAATGAAAGTCTTCTGAGGTGGAGGATAGGAGGTGGAAAGTGGAAGAGGTAGTAATGAAAGTCTTGTGAGGTGGAGGATAGGAGGTGGAAAGTGGAAGAGGTAGTAATGAAAGTCTTCAGAGGAGGAGGATAGGACGGTCACCCGAAATATACCAAAAACCAGTTTTTGGTATACCTGATACCAAAAACCTTTTTGGTCCATACCA
>JACEEZ010025762.1:210000-212500 GCA_016584305.1 Chionoecetes opilio | reverse complement strand
TAATACTAATACTAATACTAATACTAATACTACCACCAAAATATGACGTGTTTAGTATTTAAGAGAACCTTTTTTTTATCATGTCGAAATCACCTTCGCATTGATTTTGTTCCTTGATAAAGTATGTAAATTTTCCTTCCTTTATTGAGTGCATCATTTATTCAGCCTCTCGTGCAGGTGCGAGGCTTTCACGATGCTCGATTACGTGTAGTGAGGCGTATAGCACGGGGGGGGGGGGCTGTGACCTTGAAGACAGAGGTGATAGGTAGGAGGGAAGGGTTGAAGGAAGGGAAGAGTAGGCAGGAAGGAAAGATGAAGAGTAGGGAGGAGGGAAGGAAGGGAGGAGTAGGAGGGAAGGAAGGAAGGATGAAGAATAGGGAGGAGGGAAGGAAGGGAGGAGTAGGAAAGCAGGATGAAGGTTAGGGAGGGGAGGAAAAGGCGTAAGGAAGGAAGAAAGGAAAGAAGAGTAGGGAGGAGGGAAGGGTGGAAGGAAGGGAGGAGTAGGCAGTAAGGAAGGAAGGAAGGAGGAGGAGTAGGGAGGACAAGGGGTAAGGAGGGTATGGATGACAAGGTTAGTGCAATGGCCGCCGTGTTCACCCAGATATCGATGAAACTCTATTAAAGAAAGATGATAGAGTTGACTTCATGCAATTTTGAAACTGATTTGTATCGTGGTTGTCGATGCGTTCATGGAAATGCCTTGAAGTATACGGGCTGACACACACACACACACACACACACACACACACACACACACACACACACACACACACACACACACACACACACACACGCGCGGCAGGTATTGGCATTAATTAGCCAGCCCTTCTGCCGCCTCAGCGACGCTCACGTGGCTGCTTCATGTGCTTCACAGTGACCAGCAGCGTCTTGGAGTCCTGGAAGAAAGTGGGTTTGTAAGTGGCATGAGATTGGGTCATTACGGGGCCTAGGAAGGGGCGCGGACTATAAGAATGTAGTAAATAAGGCACAGACTATTAGGTAGGTATTGGGTGGGGGCCATGGTGAGAGGCAGGGTGTGGGGGGGAATGCCGAGCGTTGCGTTGTCTTGGTGGTGATAGGAGGGTGACAGCGGGGAAGCCACTTGACTTGACGGCCGGGCTTTATCGCCGAGTCCTGCCTACACAGGTTATCTAAATGCGCCGTGTTGGAATATACTTTTCGAGGGTTGTTATTGCTGCCGCTGTTTGTGTTTTTGACTGCCAATAAAGGCACATTGTGAGCTGTACAAGTTCGTTCAATCCAGCTGTTCCTCCCCCAGGACAGACACCCACAATGAGGTACGTCTTCCGTCGACCTCTCAATGGATCACGGAACAATGGTGACTTCTGGAATCGGGCATCGCGCCCGTCGCCGTCTGGCCGGCGAGTCCCCCGAACCCCTGCTGCCCCAGCGGCGTCCCTTCGAGAGTCCCTCCAGCAGGAGCATGGACGTGAGTGTGTGTCGCCATCTGTTCCTAGCCAGGCTCAGGGGGGGTTGAGGGTGAGGTGATGGGGCTCATCTGGAAATGCAAGGCGTCGTGTGACTTATACCACAACACATTTTCTGGTGTGTGAGCTACATGCACGCAAGGGACTTTTCGCCACCATGGCAATAGGGCGTTTATGTATTGGTGACTGTGTTGCAGAGGGAAGGGTGTGATTTGGTAATGTCAAGAGCATGCTAATTGTAAAGAAGAAAAAAACTTTTTTCCAAATGTATGTTATAGGCCTATATATTCTAGCAAAGTGACTTAGGTTTAGTTTAATGTATATTTAGCGGTGTAACTATTCGTTGACGTGGCGCGCCCTCCTCGCCCCCAGCTAGCCTCCATCCGTGCCCGCCGCGCCCGCCTGGAGGCCCTCACGGCGTCCATCAAGCTGCCGCCCCTCGTGCCCTCAGACGACCTGGTGCCCTCCTCTGCCTCGTTGCGTGAGTCGCCCCTGCACATGGGCATGGGTGTGATGCTGCCCGAGACTCCCCGACGACGCATCACGTGGGAGGAGCTTCCCTTCACCGGCAGGGGATCACCGGAGTCCAGGATGCCCGCCACCCTGCCGCGCATGGCGTGAGTTGTGGTGGTGTTGATTGTGACGCTGAGTGGTGTTGATGCAGGCGCATGTGTTGCCTTCACGCTGACACCTTGTATTCCCACAGCACCCCCCACCACCCCCTCCCCAGTATCGGCTACTCCCGGGAGGGACTGGGCGACCTCCTGCCTGAGACGCCGGAGGAGGAGGAGGAAGATGTGGTGGAAGAAGAAGAAGAAGAAAAGAGGAAAGCTTCGGGGAAGAGAAAAGAGGACAAGGACGGGGAAGGGAACATTTGGGAGAGTGTGGAGATCGAAGCCGTCACTCATCACGATCCCTCTCTGGACGCCCCCCACACCCACACCCACGCCTCAGGTCCCCGGCAGGTGGGTCCTCTGATACCCTGCCTTGTCATCCATCCCCTCATATAGTTAACGCAAAGAGTTACGTCACCACTAAGACTCACTATTTAT
>JACEEZ010025762.1:117500-197500 GCA_016584305.1 Chionoecetes opilio | reverse complement strand
TGCATTAAACTGCATTAAACTGCGACAGTGCGAGGGTTAAAATGTAAAAAAAAAAAAAATAACACCATGCTAATGTGATGCTCGTGACCCCTCACCAAAACGGTGCCCAGGCCTCCCACATCCTAAACCCGGCACCCTATAAGGGCATGTAGGGGCCAGTGGAGGGGCACCTGGACCTGTTCCGGATTCTCATGTTCCGGGTGGCCATGGCATAGCCATAAAAAAGAATTGGTTGAATTTTCATTAGACCTCTGAGATAGATCTGGGGTGGCCACCCCCTAGATCAGCCACTGCCCATTCATTCCTCTCACTCTTTCTCCCACTTCCTCCCTTTCTCTCTACTAAACTTACGCTGCAGAAATATGAAGAAAAGCAACAAAATAAAATTTCGTTTGGTCACAATTCATCCTCTTCCTCCTCCAAGTTGCCTGCACACGCGTCCTGCCCTCTCGCCAGCTCGCCCTCGACTGTCGCTCGTACCGGATTACTCAAGGAACTCAACACTGCTTCGGAACACTAAACCTTTCCCTTATTTCCTTCCCATACACTTACCTGTTGACCATTGACCAATAATTCTTGCCCTGTTGTAAGGTTATCTATGTCAAATGTTAGTAAATGTGAGTTAGTAATCAGCGTTGGTATAATTTTGTAGTATTTTTTTCGAAGCTTATATTGATAAGAGTTCGTTAGTGTTTCGAACTCATTCATCCCGCAGAGGATTGTGGGTAGGGTCTTTTTTTTCCTACGTAGTTTGTGGGTTGTTAAAGGACTGGATTGCTAAACAAATATTTGTTTTCTCTAACTCTTAATTAATATAACAAAATATTTTTTTTTTCTGACACTGTCTTAATATAAAAAATATATATGTTTATTCTCTAACTGTCTTCATATAGTAACATATTTTTTTCTTCTCTTACTCTTAATATAACAAAATATATATTTTTTTCTCACACTGTCTTGATATAACAAAAAAAGTTTTCTCTTAACTGTCTTAATATAACAAAATATGTATATTTTTTCTGTCTTAATATAACAAAAACTAAAATTCTCTAACTGTCTTAATGTAACAAAACAAAAAAAATATGTCTTAATATAGGTAACAAATTATTTTTATTTTTTTCTGTCTTAATAATTATTACAAAACATATATTTTTTTTCACCGTCTTAATAAAAAAAAAATTCTGTCTTAATATAACAAAATATATATTTTTATTATCTAACTGTTCATATAACAAAACAAAAAATTCTCTAACTCTTAATATAACAAATTATATATATTTTTTCCCACACTGTCTTAAGACAGTTAGAGAAAAAATATATTTTGTTATATTAAGAGAGAAGAAAAATATTTTTTTTTTGTTATATTAAGGCAGAGAAAGAAAAAAAAAAAAAAAGAAAAAAAAAAAATATATATATATATATATATATATATATATATATATATATATATATATATATATATATATATATATATATATATATATATATATATATATATATATATATATATATATATATACTATATATATATATATATATATATATATATATATATATATTTTGTTATATTAAGATTGTGAGAATTTTTTTTTATATATTTTGTTATATTGAGACAGCTACCGTAGATAACAGTCAAGTCGCCAGTTCAACGCTTCTTTGTTATTTACAGACGTGTGGTGGCGTTAATACTTACATTTGTACATCCATGATTTCAGGAAAGTTAGAAGAGGCTATCTGGAAAGTCTTGTGTCATTTTGTGTCTTCATCTGTGTCATATTAGGGCTATAAATGAACAAATTATAAAAATAAAACCGAGTGGCGACGTTGTTATACCTACTACAGTAAAGTCGCCAGCTAGTATTTTAACCCAACAGTTGAGTCGCCACTCTGGGGAATTCAGGGAAATTAGAGGTAAAGTAAAACAAGTCTCTCTCTATATATATATATATATATATATATATATTAGCTGCGGAAGAGGCTTTGATATAAAAAAAATTCCTCTGTCAACGTGAAAACAAATTCTATTCAAGTTTGAAAGATCTGGCAAGTCTTGTGTTCTGTCGCCTGAAAGGTGATGAGCTACTGTCTGTCGTCGCGCCAAGTAAAACTTGAGAAGCAAAATGCGCAACAGTTATATTTGCAGATACAAAGCATAAAACAACGCTGAAACAGGGTAGATTATACAATCAATCAATCAATCATTGGGGGCATACGCCGGGGGGCGCGTCGCCTCGCCCACCCTACGACGCCACTCCCGGGGGTCACCACGCGCGAGTTCCCATGCAGGCTCCTTTCCCATACCAAGCAGCTCTCGACAAGAAACATCAACTTGCCCCAGCCACGAGCCTTGTGGGCGCCCCCTTGGCCTCCTCCACGCCGGATTGTCTCTTACAGATACAACCCGATGGGAAGGATCGGTTTCAGGGTAGCGTGCCACATGCCCATATAGCCGAAGTTGGCGCTGACGGACTATGCAGGTAATAGGCCTCGATTCAGTCTCACGGTGCAATCGCTGATTTGACACGTAATCATCCCAGCGATACCCCATGATTCTGCGAAGACACTTATTACCAAAGGCATTGATTCGTCTCTTCAAGTCACTATTTAGTGTCCATGTCTCACAACCATAGAGTAAGACAGGGATCACAAGCGACTTGAAGATCCGGATCTTTGTCCTCCTGCACAGGTACCGACAACGCCAAATACTCCCGCTGAGCGAGTCCATAACACCGTGGGCTATGCCAATCCGTCGTAAGACTTCTTGACGTGACCCGCCGTCATTATGGACTGCGCTACCAAGGTATGTAAAACTTTCCAAGATCTCAATGTCCTCGCCACACGCATGAACAGACTGTACTGCTTCATCTAGTAAGTCTCCAAATACCTGGACCTTGGTCTTGAGCCAGGAGACCTCAAGTCCCAAAGGCTTTGCCTCCTCGTGCAGCGCCTCGAGAGCCATCACCAGGACCTCCAGCGACTCAGCAAAGATTACTGCATCATCGGCAAAAACAAGATCAGTGATCTTGGTGTTGCCGACGGATGCTCCACAATCACTTTGATCTACAACCTTGTCCAATACCCAGTCCATACAAGCGTTGAAAAGTGATGGGGCAAGGACGCACCCCTGCCTCACTCCTGTATTCACAGGAAAGAAGCTGGATACACCTGCCCCACACTTCACAGCACTCTCAGTCCCAGAATACAGACCAGTTATCAAACCAATAGATTATACAGTCATGATATAAACTACTGTGTAACATCTTCAGTGGCACATAAAAATCAGTAGTGATGCTATAATTCGTAATATTTGGCAGCTGGCGACATGACTGCAGGTGGCGACTTGACTGTTATCTACGGTAGAGAGAAAAAAAATATTTTGTTATACAGTATTAAGAGAGAGAGAAAAAAAAATATATATATATATAATTGTTTTTTTTTTTTTTTTTTTTTTTTTTTTTAACTGTCTTAAACTGTCTATAACATCATGAAATCGGGTAATTTTTCCCGATTGATGTTATTTACTTAGTTAACGCTAATTTATGCATGCTGCTAATTTATTTATCAGAAAACGAAATTTATCAATGGAAAGCTAATGATTGGACCCGTTTACTCTACTTGAGGTAAGGATTGATTTGACATCTTCAAGCCTCATATAGTTGGGCAGTGATGCTGATTTTTCTATGTGAACAGTATTTTTGATGATACAGCCAATTTAAGTAGGGCTACAGGAAAATTTATACGCTCTAAAACAACTGGCGCCATGTTGTGACGTCACCAGCGCAGACAACAGAGCAAAACACCTGTGAAGCGGCCGCTACTATATGTACTACCTACTACTACGCCAACTTGCATTACCCCTACTACCGCAAGATGACCAGTAATCCTCCTTCAAGTGATGTAGTAGGTATTCACTGTGTTTGTGAATATGTAAGTTGTAGTTTATAAGAAAAAAGTGGATAGACAGAGATAAGTGGCCCGTAACACCAGACAAGTGATGACTTCTTGGATCGGCATTCCTTATAGGGAGCTTAAATGAACCTGCAATGACATGTATAGCTAGACAGATAGACGAACTCATAGAGGAACACGTAGCAATGTATGGCTTTCTTTCCCCACATAAGCAAAACATGCACCCTTCGTCACTCTACTCACCACTACAACCTTTACTAACCATACATTTCTACCTGTTCCTCTATGAGTTCGTCTATCTCTCTAGCTATACATGTCATTGCAGGTTCATTTAAGCTCCCTATAAGGAATGCCGATCCAAGAAGTCATCACTTGTCTGGTGTTACGGGCCACTTATCTCTGTCTATCCACTTTTTTCTTATAAACTACAACTTACATATTCACAAACACAGTGAATACCTACTACATCACTTGAAGGAGGATTACTGGTCATCTTGCAGTAGTAGGGGTAATGCAAGTTAGTAAGGTTAGTTAGGTTAGTAAAATAAAACTATAATTTTACAAGGGTAGGCTAGGTTAGTAATAATTTTTTTATGGGGGTCTCGCTATGAGGTTATTAGTGAGATTAGGTTAGGTTGGGTTATAGTGAGGTTAAATTAGTAATATTAAACGTATTACATTTTTGAGGGGTCCAGGGGGGTCGTTAAGGAGGGGAGGGGGGTGAAGGGGGCATCTCCCCCCCACTTTATAATTACAGTTTAGAGGTATCTGAAGGGATCTGTGAAGGTCTGGAGGAAAAACACTCTAATAAGGGCGGGAAAGGACTCTAGAATTTTACCTAACTCACTGCGTGTTGTAGCTATACATAACATGAAAAACCCAGCCTGTCTCATCCCTACCTCAAAAGTCTTGCATACTGCATACTTGTTGTGAACAATACAGAAAGAATCCACAGTCTCCAGGTGATCAAAACTATTGTATCAGATCACGACCTAGTGGAAGTTCGCCTCGATGCCCGGAGAAAAGTAACCCACAAACATAGGGTAGTGAAAGAAAACAATAAGGTTGAAGGCCTGCGATATTTAAACTTTCATAGTAAAAAGGCAAACTGGGATGCAATAAATGCAGAACTTTCTGAAGTCAATTGGGATACCTTAGATAAATGTGAATCAGTGTCTGAAATGTTAGAAGCTTTCCTTAGGACTTGTGAAACAGTGTGCAACAAGCATATCCCATTAAAGAATGACTTTCTGCGCAAAAATAATATTCCTCGTGACCGTAAAGTGTTGATGAGAAATAGATCAAAACTTACCAAGAAGCTGGTGAATCCCAACATTAGCCCAAATGTTAGACAAAACACTGAAAAACAAATAGAGGAAATAGAAGTGAAACTAAAACTCTCCCATCAGAAAGAAAGAGAATTTGAGGAATTGATGGCGGTGGCCGCGATAAAGCAAAATCTCAAGTTTTTCTATCGCTTTGCAAAGAAAAAGCTAGAATGCAGAAAAAATATCGGACCTCTGATGGATAAAAATAATAAGCTCGTTGAAGATCCCTTATCCATGGCCAGCATACTTGAGGAGCAGTACCAAAGTGTATACAGTGACCCCATACAAGAAATGAAGATATCTTCCCCTCAGACATTCTTTGATATAAACACTGATAGTGGGGAAAATGGAAAAACACTGTCGGACATACTTTTCACACACCAAAATGTAGTGGAAGAAATAAACAACATATCTTTAAACTCAGCGGGGGGCCCCGACAATATTGCTGCCATCCTTTTGAAAAAATGCAAAGACTATCTAGCAACCCCAATCTATATGATGTGGAGAAGATCTCTGGACAGTGGTGAGATACCAAACCAGTTTAAAGAGGGACTGGTCACCCCAATATTTAAAGGGGGTTCAAGAGGGCTGCCACCCAATTACAGACCTGTGGTTCTCACCTCCCATATCATAAAGATCTTCGAGAGGGTTGTCCGGAAGAAAATTGTTGACCACCTAGAGTCCACAACACAATTTAACCCGGGACAACATGGTTTTCGTAGAGGAAGATCCTGCCTGTCACACAACTCCTCGACCACTATGCAAACGTCCTAGATGAAGTGAAAGACGGCCGAAATGTCGACGTGGTCTACCTTGACTTTGCCAAGGCATTCGACAAGGTGGACCACGGTCTACTCCTTCACAAATTAAAAAGTATGGGCATTGGCGGAAAGCTGGGGACTCGGCTCTACCACTTTTTAATCGGCCGGCAACAAAAAGTAGCAGTTGACGGTGTCCACTCGAATGGCGCAGAAGTGAAAAGTGGGGTTCCGCAAGGCTCAGTACTGGGGCCACTCCTATTCCTGGTGATGATTGGAGATATTGACCAACAGATAGAATCATCAAGAGTTACATCTTTTGCGGATGATACCAGGATAAGCCGGGCCATTACCACTGAAGAGGACTCAGAAAAGTTACAGAAAGACCTAGACAAAATATATAAATGGCCTGACAAAAACAACATGAAATTTAATAAACAAAAATTTGAGCTCATTAGATATGGTCCTAATAACAACCTGAAGGAATTTGGATATAATGTAGGTGATGAGAGGATTGATGAAAAAGAGTCCCTCCGGGACCTCGGTGTAGTCATGAGTAAGGACTGCACATTCAGCAGCCATATCAACCAGATAGCAAAGACTGCTCGACAAACATCTGGCTACGTCCTCCGAACTTTCATCACCCGAAACCCAAATCACCTCCTACCACTGTGGAAAACTCTCGTTGTCTCCAGACTGGAATACTCTTGTCAGCTATGGTCTCCTCACAGAGTGAAGGAGATACAACAATTGGAACAGCTGCAAAGAGTATTCACACGCAAGCTTAACATTGGAGTTTCCCTTGACTACTGGGAACGACTCCAACACTTAAAATTGTACTCTCTACAGAGACGACGAGAGAGATACATAATAATATACACCTGAAAAATTCTTGAGGGCAAGGTGCCAAACCCAACACCTAGAGGAGAGGAAGTCATCAAGAGCAGGGAACTCCCAAGGTTGGGGCGGGTTTGCCAAAGAAAATCAATTGACAGCACATACCAAAGATTGAAAACTATCCAGGCAGAGTTTATGTAATACAGCACCCAGACTGTTTAACTGCCTGCCAAGGTCAGTCAGAGACATAACAGGGTGCTGCACAGATACTTTCAAGCGGAGGCTAGACAAGGTCCTACAAGAAATACCTGACCAGCCTCCAATACCACACGGACCGACTTATAGAGGGGCTGGGTCAAATTCCAGCATTGACCAGATCCAGTACCTCAAGGTCGAGGGAATGTGTGGAAAAGGCGGATCCCCAGATTGGCCCTGATGCTTACATCAAGACTTCAACAAGGTAAGGTACTACTCCCGCAACTTATCACAGCTCAGCTAAAGCCCCACAGCTACATATCATTTGCAAGTTACTTATCCATGCACAAGTACATACATTAATAATACATCAAAATAGTCTTCACAGCAATAGTATGAATTTTCCTTCATCGAGAAATCACGCCTTGCAGACATCCACCACTGTTTCCTCTTTTTCTTGTCTTTAGGCATAGTTATGAACACATTCTCTGGAGTTTTAATTGTGGTTTTTGCACATTAGCACAAAACAAGCATATGTTCTTTTTGTCTGGGACATGTTGAATGCATAGATAGGTACTGCGGTCTGCTGAGCCAAAACAAGCCGATCAGCTGATCAGGCGAGATCTGAGTCTGTGCCTACTACGTCACAACCAATCACAGCGCGTTCCGCCGTGTTGTGATATTTTGGCCCAAAAAAAGCCATATATTTCATTTATGGTGCATTTCTCAGCAAAAAGAATATGAGTACAGTGATATGTAGCCTATAGTGCACCCAAAGCTTCGTAATACAACGTGTTTTAGGTGTGAGTAAACGGGTCCATTCCGCTTCTATTGATATTCTCCATGTAAAAAGTTTTCTCGCAAAGTATTAAATGACGAAGAGTTTAGTATAATATTAAGTTCATGCATATTTCTTGAGTCTCATAATGGCCTTTCTTTAATGTGTTTTACGGTTTTTTATTTGATAATATTATAGAACAAGCATTTCCGAAGATAACAATATACCTTTTATACTGATAAACATATATTTAGTAGGGGAAAATTACCATAAGCTGGCAAACACGGGCGGTGTCGCAGTGTTTTGTGACTTATTTACAGGCGGTACCTATTTTATGCAACACCGCCACTGCCTGGAGGTGATCTGTTTGTACTGGACTACTCGTCAGGGTGGGCTGGGAGGGATGCAGTCTTAGTCTAAAGAATATTTTTCTCATGTTTGTGTTCCTTGAAGTCCTCATCTTCTGGCTGTAGTTTGCGTCACTCATGGAAAGTTTAGTTTGCAAATAGAGCCATGCTGCTATGATGCAGTGCTTGGGCTTGAGATCATCACAAGTTATTAGAAAGGAGAACTGAGAAGTTTGTAAGTCTTGGTTGGTTATACATTGGAGTATCATAGTTAATATAATACTTCTAACTACTGCCAATGGTTGCCTGTGCTGTGGCCAGTGAGCCAGATGGCCCGACACACCTGAGCCAAGACACCGCTGATAAAGTGGAATCAATGCTTAAAACTGAACTAACACTTCATGATCTGCATGAATAAATGCAGTAAATGTCTTCAAAAAGTGGTAGAAAATTCTAAACATTGAATCATCAAAAGGAGGTAGAGAATTCTAGACAATGAATCATAAGAGTTCTATCCCCGACATTGAAAGTATATATTACAAAATATGGCCTTGGTTTCTAGGAAAATTAGATAATGTCAGTGGGACAATTTGGATTTAGGTCTTGGATCTATTTAGCCTGGAATACCAGTAGGGGAGAGCGGGGCAGGTTGCATCGAGGGTAGGTTGCATCATTGCCTCTAACTCGCATGTTATCACACGTACATCGTCTTAATACTACTACTACTACAACTACAACAATAATAATAAAAAAAAGTTAATGCGAGTTAGAGGCAATGATGCAACCTGCCCCGCTCTCCCCTACGCATAAGCAGGCGTGCTTTGAGAACTTTGGGAACCCACACGGAGGGGACTCAGGAATGAGGCAGCACTCAGGGTTGTGAAGGGTTAACAAACACAGCTAAAATAAATATTGTTTTACTGATCATGATAATGGACACATAAGTACACAAATGTGGATAATGAGACAAAAGTGGCTGACTCTACATTCTCTAACAAAACTATTCTTCCTCCGATACAATATAAAAAAAAGTCCGCAGTTTCCTTCACTGGGGATCCTTATAATACTTCAACTGATCAAAACCTCAGCAACAGAGACAAGCCACAAGTGCTCTGGTGTCACCGGCAACAAACAGCTTGTAATATAACTCTAGAATTGATAAACGAATCCTTCACTTAGACAGTAGTCAGGTCCTCTCTTGTTTGGGACTCTCTGCCTAATACTCAGGCATGGACATAAATGCAGGTAGAAGGTAAGCACTCTTGCAGGCTAGGGAAAAAAAAAGGGGTGAAAAAGTATATAAATGAGATGGCTGAAACTGGATGTGTTAAAAAGAAAAAAGAATCCTAAGTTCCAATCCTGTGACATGACTTGAGAGAACATAGACATTTCCTGCCAAGATCTGTCTCTCAGTGAGTCATGAATATATCCTTCTTGCTACAGGAACATGCTGGTTATTCATCTTGCTTGTGTGTAGGTTAATAGGAATATTAGAATTCTAAAATGTGCATAAACTCAATTTTTCAGGCAAAATGTTCGAATGATGACAATGTACTAACAATGTAAAAATACAATGCACGTACTCTTAATTTGTTAACCTACCACAAACCATTAAGACCAGACGCTATGAATATTGAGCAGTGTAATACTCTATACTACAAGTTATTGCTGAGAAGGCTACTTTGGCCTTCATTTTCACATCACCTTTGGATGTCCACTAAGCATCTGTCAGGCTAACTTTGTTTCCATATTCACAAAGTGTTGGATGGCAGTTCCTGAGGCACCCTGAGCGGCCACCATGAACCTTAGTCATGACTGAAGACAAAGGCAAGACTTATTTCAGTTACACATTTTTGGTGGAATCAATAGAAAGTGACTTAATAGCTTGATCATTTCATCTTATAATTCATTTTTAGAGGTCATGGGATTGCACACAATTCATCAAATGTTTATGAGTGCATCCAAAGGTGGCGTGGAAATACTCCATCGCTTTGCTTCTCTGGTTTGAACATAAAGCTCGTCCTCCATAACTATGTGCCGCTGTGACCTAGAGGCCCACGGGTCACAAAAGGTCACTAAGATTTTTCTTGATCCTTGAAGCTCCTGAATCAAGGCAACTCTGTGACCTGACGGATGTGAAAAGTATCCTATAGGTCAACAGGTTTGAATTCAGGAATATTTGTTTTCTCCTAAAGCTCTAAATTTACTCAGGCTAGTTTTAAATCGTCCTGAAAATTCCAATATGAAAATCAAGGCAATTGTTATTTTTTAATCATTACATCCATGTGTATGTGTATGTGTGTGTATGTGTGTGTGTGTGATGTATAACTAACTAGTGACATCATGTAGTATTGCACAAACATGAAGCGACAGAATGAGAGGTGTTGTCATGTGCTGTCATGGTGCCCACAAGACAACCCGAGGCTGACTTCTGCCGGCCTCTCGTAGGCACTGAACCTGAAAACTGATCACCACCAGATTTCTAGTCACATAAACATCACATACTGGAAAACACTAATGGCAAATCAATGAACATCCACTCTGACACACATCATGGTGATATATGATGCCACCCCATCCATGTCCTAGTGTGGTCAACAATCATGCTAAATGCTAGGGAGTGAGGAGGTGATGCTGTGACACATGAAATGGTTCAGGCAAATAGCATTCTACACACATGAAACAGATAGACCTGACAGTATGATTTCACATTTTTTTTTGTCAAAAGGAATCTACACCAGTTTTACTAAGAGGGAATAGTACAATGTTAGTTAGCATGTTCTTGACATGTTGAGTAGTACACACTGTGAATCTTGGAAGATTGTTGTTGGTTATCACATGGATGGGAAATTTACTCATGGATAAGATAAGGGTTAGGATGATTTTTTGAAAGTAGGAATTGAGTAGGCATAATTGTGCATTGATACACGGCATGTGCTCTCACGGCCGTCTGAAAATAGCACCCGTCGGTAATGAAAAACAATATTTTCCTTCTCTGGTGAATGATACACCCATCGTCGTCGTCGAGTATGAACTAAACTTAAAAACAAATAAAACTGTCTTTCCTTTGTTCAGTAGTTGTAAACAGTGTCGTATGTTTACACAAATATTAATAAAAACATGAATAAGAATCTCATATAATACTAGAACCGTAGGGCTTGCATCCTTGCATCAGTCATGCAAGGGCTAGCTTAGCGTGAGCAGCATCAGGGGTGGCGGTGCTGACAGCCGGCTGATAGAGCAGTGCTGATATCCAGCTGATAGAGCAGTGCAGGGACCAGCAAGATCAGTGTTCTGAGACTCAAGGTATAGAGACTTGCATGCTCAGATTTAAATCACAGAATGTTACTCTATCCTTGTGATGGCATGGTCTGCTAACCATTGGCATGGCACATTTCATATACAAATATGGTATGTTACATTGATAGAAAATCAGCCAGAAATGTGTATGAAAGAAAGACTGATCGTTGATGTGTAAGACAGAGCCCACCAAGAAGGCAGGAGGGAAGAATATGACACACAAGGAAATAAATCTTGGATACATAATCTATGTTGCAAAGTGTGTGTGTGTGTGTTTGGAAAAATCAGGTGCAGAAATCAGGTGGGTTCCCCTTTGGAGGAGCCACTAAAGACAGCACGGCATCCTAGATAGAAGAAATATGTAACAGAAACATTGCATGTTAAGCTACTTCCAATACTGAACAACTCACCAGCACAAACAGCCCTTATTGGTATTGCTACACAGTAAAATTACCACCAATTACTTATTTAGGTTCACAAAATGAAAAGAAACTTTCATTATTTTCCTAATAAAAAAAATAGTAACCACATTCGGTTAAAAATGACTACAGAAAAAGTATGGTCACAATGGTTATTTTTGTTTGTTTCAAAGGTAACTTCATACATGAAAGTTCTGTAAATTGATCACAACAATGAAAGTTGGTGCAGTTTGGCATGTCTCCCATACTCATCGTTTTTGTCATTACACTCGCACTCCTGCATAAAGAAAACATACAACAGTATTTCCTGTCCAGTCTACAAATTCTCATACACATTACAAACTGCAATACATTCTACTTGCTTGGCAACATACACTTAAGGATTACCATTCTTATTCATCTCTGAACATTCCAACATTACCAAGCCTCACTTATACTGTACTTTAACCCCAACCAACGGGTGCCTGTGTGCCTCAAGGGACTGACGGGTGATGTACATGTGTGCCTCAAGGGACCGACGGGTGATGTACATGTGTGGCTCAAGGGACCGACGGGTGATGTACACGTGTGCCTCAAGGGACCGACGGGTGATGTACACGTGTGCCTCAAGGGACCGACGGTGATGTACATGTGCCTCAAGGGACCGACGGGTGATGTACATGTGTGCCTCAAGGGACCGACGGGTGATGTACATGTGTGGCTCAAGGACGACGGGTGATGTACACGTTGGCTCAAGGGACCGACGGGTGATGTACACGTGTGCCTCAAGGGACCGACGGTATGTACATGTGTGGCTCAAGGGACCGACGGGTGATGTACATGTGTGGCTCAAGGGACCGACGGGTGATGTACATGTGTGGCTCAAGGGACCGACGGGTGATGTACACGTGTGGCTCAAGGGACCGACGGGTGATGTACATGTGTGCCTCAAGGGACCGACGGGTGATGTACATGTGTGCCTCAAGGGACCGACGGGTGATGTACATGTGTGGCTCAAGGGACCGACGGGTGATGTACATGTGTGGCTCAAGGGACCGACGGGTGATGTACATGTGTGGCTCAAGGGACCGACGGGTGATGTACATGTGTGGCTCAAGGGACCGACGGGTGATGTACACGTGTGGCTCAAGGGACCGACGGTGATGTACACGTGTGCCTCAAGGGACCGAGGGTGATGTACATGTGTGCCTCAAGGGACCGACGGGTGATGTACATGTGTGGCTCAAGGGACCGACGGGTGATGTACATGTGTGGCTCAAGGGACCGACGGGTGATGTACATGTGTGGCTCAAGGGACCGACGGGTGATGTACACGTGTGGCTCAAGGGACCGACGGGTGATGTACATGTGTGGCTCAAGGGACCGACGGGTGATGTACATGTGTGGCTCAAGGGACCGACGGGTGATGTACATGTGTGCCTCAAGGGACCGACGGGTGATGTACATGTGTGGCTCAAGGGACCGACGGGTGATGTACATGTGTGCCTCAAGGGACCGACGGGTGATGTACATGTGTGCTCAAGGGACCGACGGGTGATGTACACGTGTGGCTCAAGGGACCGACGGGTGATGTACATGTGTGGCTCAAGGGACCAACGGGTGATGTACACGTGTGGCTCAAGGGACCGACGGGTGATGTACACGTGTGGCTCAAGGGACCGACGGGTGATGTACACGTGTGGCTCAAGGGACCGACGGGTGATGTACACGTGTGGCTCAAGGGACCGACGGGTGATGTACATGTGTGGCTCAAGGGACCGACGGGTGATGTACATGTGTGGCTCAAGGGACCGACGGTGATGTACATGTGTGCCTCAAGGGACCGACGGGTGATGTACAAGTGTGGCTCAAGGGACCGACGGGTGATGTACACGTGTGGCTCAAGGGACCGACGGGTGATGTACACGTGTGGCTCAAGGGACCGACGGGTGATGTACACGTGTGGCTCAAGGGACCGATGGGTGATGTACATGTGTGCCTCAAGGGACCGACGGGTGATGTACACGTGTGGCTCAAGGGACCGACGGGTGATGTACATGTGTGCCTCAAGGGACCGACGGGTGATGTACATGTGTGGCTCAAGGGACCGACGGGTGATGTACATGTGTGCCTCAAGGGACCGACGGGTGATGTACATGTGTGGCTCAAGGGACCGACGGGTGATGTACATGTGTGGCTCAAGGGACCGACGGGTGATGTACACGTGTGGCTCAAGGGACCGACGGGTGATGTACACGTGTGCCTCAAGGGACCGACGGGTGATGTACATGTGTGGCTCAAGGGACCGATGGGTGATGTACACGTGTGGCTCAAGGGACCGACGGGTGATGTACATGTGTGGCTCAAGGGACCGACGGGTGATGTACATGTGTGGCTCAAGGGACCGACGGGTGATGTACATGTGTGCCTCAAGGGACCGACGGGTGATGTACATGTGTGGCTCAAGGGACCGACGGGTGATGTACATGTGTGCCTCAAGGGACCGACGGGTGATGTACATGTGTGGCTCAAGGGACCGACGGGTGATGTACACGTGTGGCTCAAGGGACCGACGGGTGATGTACATGTGTGGCTCAAGGGACCGACGGGTGATGTACACGTGTGGCTCAAGGGACCGACGGGTGATGTACATGTGTGGCTCAAGGGACCGACGGGTGATGTACACGTGTGGCTCAAGGGACCGACGGGTGACACACGGGTGCATCCCAAGCATTCCCGCCTTAAATCAAATAGCTGTGCACGGGATCTGTTTTGACCATGAGTTGCCCACACTTAGCTGCTCCTCATCACTTGTTTTCTTCCCAAGCCAGCAGACAGCCAGGTACAGGGCTGGACATTTTTTATCTCATTCCGATGCATGAATAAATGAAGGCCAGTCACCTTCTCCACACTTCATTAATTAAGTGCCGCACACAAGGTCAAAAAAGGCTGCCTGGAAGTGCTACAGAAAACCACCCACGTACTGAACATGATGCAGTGGTGTGGGGTAGACAAAGCTGCACGCGGGTCACCTGTGGCCACACACATAATCAAACAGACACACACTGGCAAGTGTGGGAGTTGATGTAGGTCCGACTGTCTGCTTTTTTATAGGGACGGGCAATTGACGGGCTTTTTGTTACTTCATAGTTGTAGCCATTGACCAATTCCTTTTGATGGAAAAAAAAAAAAAAAAAAAGACTTCCATGCCCGGCTAAACTTTGAGCCCTGCAATTGTGACACCATCACCATTGTTGTGTAGAATAATGAGTTTCTTGGGCTTATTGTAGAAAAAATCTAGATTTAATATTTAAAGATATATTATGACAGTGGTACGAAGATCCATTTCTCTTCAAAAGCCCATCCTGGGAGAACAATTGTCACCCACACACCCATTGGTCAGGGTCACAACACACCCATCAGTCAGGGGTGACAACACACCCATCGGTCAGGGGTCACAACACACCCATCGGTCAGGGGTCACAACACACCCATTGGTCAGGGTCACAACACACCCATCAGTCAGGGGTGACAACACACCCATCGGTCAGGGGTCAAAGACATGAAAAAAGTAAGTAAATAAAAAAAATTAAAAAAAATACAAATTCCACATTAGCAAGTTTTGTTCTTTTTCTAATTGTCCGCACCAGCATGTACGCAGCCATGTATGATAGTTCAGTTTTTAAAACAAAATTACATAAAGTGTTGACATGTGAATGAAGTAAAAATATGAAACTTGTAGCAATTAAAGTAGAAAGTTTGTACTTTCTGGTTGTTGACTCAAATCATGGATGCATGTTGCAGCTGCTGAGGAATTCAACAAGAAAGAAACAAGCTACTGTCTAAGACTCCCCGTGACAGGAGGGAGGCAGAGGATAATTAAATTTGTCTGGGATAACACCGAGCCACATCAGTCAAGACAGTGTTTTATCAACACAACTTTGACAAAATACAGATAGCGACAAGGTCTGCATAAAAAGTTGTATGAAATGAGTGATTACATCTTTTTCAAGTTACAAAACAGTTTGTAAATGGTATAATAAATTTTAAAGATCAATATTTTACATTAAGGAAAGTAATTTCATTCAGATACTAATATCACTTTACACATAAGACAAATTTTTCTTTAGATTTTAATGGTTGAAGGTTTTTCAACTAAAATTAATCTTAATTTTTTTGGTGAAAGTCAAATTCAAAGGGACTTCAGTGAATAACAAAATAAGATGTAGTATTAAACTTTGCTTTTGCTAGATATTGAAAACTGAAATATAATCAAGGCATTAAATTAGTCACATACTGCAATACCTTGCGTCTGTCATCAGCCACGATGGTCGGTCCAAGTCCACTTATCAAACAGTACAGGCAACACACATAGCTAGGCAGTGTCCAGTGAGGCCGGCAGCTCCCCGCCACTACCCCTGCCTGGGTGGTGGGCAGGTTATATAGGACTGCAGTCACCAAGAAAATGATATGTAAATACAACTTGTACATAGGAGAAGAATCTTGATCTGAAATGAGCAAGATGCTTTGGCTACATGGCAATATGCAAAAAGTAGATATTAGAAGACAAATATAGATAATAATGAGCAGCTGATCACATTGCTTACAGCTGTATAGTTGCAGCAGGATTCCAAATGAATATTAATGCCCCAGTAGAAGGTAGTCATTGTGGTGAATGACGGTGTGGCACGAACAGCAGTGCCGCGCCTCACTTGAGGAAACTGTCGGTCCAGATCAGGTCACCAGCCACCAGGTGCTTCACACAGGTGACTGAGCTAACAGCCACCAGGTGCTTCACACAGGTGACTGAGCTAACAGCCACCAGGTGCTTCACACAGGTGACTGAGCTAACAGCCACCAGGTGCTTCACACAGGTGACTGAGCTAACAGCCACCAGGTGCTTCACACAGGTAACTGAGCTAACAGCCACCAGGTGCTTCACACAGGTAACTGAGGGTAACAGCCACAGGTGCTTCACACAGGTAACTGAGCTAACAGCCACCAGGTGCTTCACACAGGTGACTGAGCTAACAGCCACCAGGTGCTTCACACAGGTGACTGAGCTAACAGCCACCAGGTGCTTCACACAGGTGACTGAGCTAACAGCCACCAGGTGCTTCACACAGGTGACTGAGCTAACAGGGCACTGCTGCTTCCTAGGAAGGGTTTGTGGGCACAGGAGAATGGTGGTGGTGGAAGGGAAGCAGCAGCACACTATTAGTTATTACTAATATATTTGTTCCTGATCAAATCTTTTTCCTTATAAGTCAATGCTACAGTTTTATTAGAGGAACCCCTTTACAGACTCGTGAATAGAGTACCACATTACTGTTGTCTGCAGTGCCCTGTGGATGGTGGTTGTGGTGTGGTGGAGGCTCACAGGTCCTGCGGCTGCGGCCCCAGCACCAGGGCCACCAGGTGCTGGCTCTCCATGATCAGGTTCAGAGACTTTCCTGCACACACCAAGACACAGTCACTACCAGTAATACTTCATGCTACAAACACTATTGAATCATGAAAAAATATATAATCTTGCTAATATTCCGGAGAATAAATTGGATGATCATTAACACACAAAAGGACAGGACAGCATCCGAGGGAAAAGATAATTTATGAATAATCAGAGTAGAATAAAAGAGAACCCGTGAAGCTCCACAACTTGAGCTTATCCGACCAAGGAAAGTAGCCAGATGGCACAGCAGCAATAAATTGGCCACACAAAAACTTGAGACAATGTCGTCTCAAAATGTTGTAGCCCCTTTCCTTTCCAACATGCAGGAAATAGGTGTAAGTAAGTAGTATAGTGAAGTCTTGCATTTGGCGACTAGACTCTATTTTGCCTATTTGGTGGCATAAAACCTTATATCTTTCTATTACTCATTATCAGATACCAAGAGATACAACAAAAGTGAGCAGTCCTGGAGTGGCGGCGTCTACATCCTGGGAACCCCCCCCACCAGTGTAAGACCCCCCCCCCAACCAGTGGCTGTAAGGAAGAGAAACCCCGGGGGCCAAACCGCCACAACAAACCCCTGGCCCTTCGTGGGGCACAGCACCTGGGGATGGCTTTGGTCGCCCAGGCAAGTACCACACCCTTCACACAACACACACAAATACAAGTTTTTTTGCCACCGAGAAATGATTTAGCCGTAGTGATTTGTCTCCTACTCGTAGCCAGAGACATGGAGTGCAGCCCCGGACCCACGTACCCACACACAGGCCCCACTTGCTCCAAAGCCATCACTTGAAGTCCACACACAAAGGGTTCAGTTTCATGCCACTCCTGCAGGGGCTGGACCCACCTCACCTGCACAACACTTGCCTCCAATAAACACTACACAAACTCATGCACATGTTCCTTATGCTCCTTTCCTACACCCTCTCCAAGTCCACCCTTTCCCCAGTCCCTCCCCACCCTCTCCAAGTCCACCCTTTCCCCAGTCCCTCCCCACCCTCTCCAAGTCCACCCTTTCCCCAGTCCCTCCCCACCCTCTCCAAGTCCACCCTTTCCCCAGTCCCTCCCCACCCCCTCCAAGTCCACCCTTTCCCCAGCCCCCCCCCCCCCTCTCCAAGTCCACCCTTTCCCCAGTCCCTCCCCACCCTCTCCAAGTCCACCCTTTCTCCAGTCCCTCCCCACCCTCTCCAAGTCCACCCTTTCCCCAGTCCCTCCCCACCCTCTCCAAGTCCACCCTTTCCCCAGTCCCTCCCCACCCTCTCCAAGTCCACCCTTTCCCCAGTCCCTCCCCACCCTCTCCAAGTCCACCCTTTCCCCAGTCCCTCCCCACCCTCTCCAAGTCCACCCTTTCTCCAGTCCCTCCCCACCCTCTCCAAGTCCACCCTTTCCCAGTCCCTCCCCACCCTCTCCAAGTCCACCCTTTCCCCAGTCCCTCCCCACCCTCTCCAAGTCCACCCTTTCCCCAGTCCTCCCCACCCTCTCCAAGTCCACCCTTTCCCCAGTCCCTCCCCACCCTCTCCAAGTCCACCCTTTCTCCAGTCCCTCCCCACCTCTCCAAGTCCACCCTTTCCCCAGTCCCTCCCCACCCTCTCCAAGTCCACCCTTTCCCCAGTCCCTCCCCACCCTCTCCAAGTCCACCCTTTCCCCAGTCCCTCCCCACCCTCTCCAAGTCCACCCTTTCCCCAGTCCCTCCCCACCCTCTCCAAGTCCACCCTTTCCCCAGTCCCTCCCCACCCTCTCCAAGTCCACCCCTTTCCCCAGTCCCTCCCCACCCTCTCCAAGTCCACCCTTTCCCCAGTCCCTCCCCACCCTCTCCAAGTCCACCCTTTCCCCAGTCCCTCCCCACCCTCTCCAAGTCCACCCTTTCCCCAGTCCCTCCCCACCCTCTCCAAGTCCACCCTTTCCCCAGTCCCTCCCCACCCTCTCCAAGTCCACCCTTTCCCCAGTCCCTCCCCACCCTCTCCAAGTCCACCCTTTCCCCAGTCCCTCCCCACCCTCTCCAAGTCCACCCTTTCCCCAGTCCCTCCCCACCCTCTCCAAGTCCACCCTTTCTCCAGTCCCTCCCCACCCTCTCCAAGTCCACCCTTTCCCCAGTCCCTCCCCACCCTCTCCAAGTCCACCCTTTCCCCAGTCCCTCCCCACCCTCTCCAAGTCCACCCCTTTCTCCAGTCCCTCCCCACCCTCTCCAAGTCCACCCTTTCTCCAGTCCCTCCCCACCCTCTCCAAGTCCACCCTTTCCCCAGTCCCTCCCCACCCTCTCCAAGTCCACCCTTTCCCCAGTCCCTCCCCACCCTCTCCAAGTCCACCCTTTCCCCAGTCCCTCCCCACCCTCTCCAAGTCCACCCTTTCCCAGTCCCTCCCCACCCTCTCCAAGTCCACCCTTTCCCCAGTCCCTCCCCACCCTCTCCAAGTCCACCCTTTCCCCAGTCCCTCCCCACCCTCTCCAAGTCCACCCTTTCCCCAGTCCCTCCCCACCCTCTCCAAGTCCACCCTTTCCCCAGTCCCTCCCCACCCTCTCCAAGTCCACCCTTTCCCCAGTCCCTCCCCACCCTCTCCAAGTCCACCCTTTCCCCAGTCCCTCCACCACCCCTCTCCAAGTCCACCCTTTCCCCAGTCCCTCCCCACCCTCTCCAAGTCCACCCTTTCCCCAGTCCCTCCCCACCCTCTCCAAGTCCACCCTTTCCCCAGTCCCTCCCCACCCTCTCCAAGTCCACCCTTTCCCCAGTCCCTCCCCACCCTCTCCAAGTCCACCCTTTCCCCCGTCCCTCCCCACCCTCTCCAAGTCCACCCTTTCCCCAGTCCCTCCCCACCCTCTCCAAGTCCACCCTTTCCCCAGTCCCTCCCCACCCTCTCCAAGTCCACCCTTTCCCCAGTCCCTCCCCACCCTCTCCAAGTCCACCCTTTCCCCAGTCCCTCCCCACCCTCTCCAAGTCCACCCTTTCCCCAGTCCCTCCCCACCCTCTCCAAGTCCACCCTTTCCCCAGTCCCTCCCCACCCTCTCCAAGTCCACCCTTTCCCCAGTCCCTCCCCACCCTCTCCAAGTCCACCCTTTCCCAGTCCCTCCCCCACCCTCTCCAAGTCCACCCTTTCCCCAGTCCCTCCCCACCCTCTCCAAGTCCACCCTTTCCCCAGTCCCTCCCCACCCTCTCCAAGTCCACCCTTTCCCCAGTCCCTCCCCACCCTCTCCAAGTCCACCCTTTCCCCAGTCCCTCCCCACCCTCTCCAAGTCCACCCTTTCCCCAGTCCCTCCCACCCTCTCCAAGTCCACCCTTTCCCCAGTCCCTCCCCACCCTCTCCAAGTCCACCCTTTCCCCAGTCCCTCCCCACCCTCTCCAAGTCCACCCTTTCCCCAGTCCCTCCCCACCCTCTCAAGTCCACCCTTTCCCCAGTCCCTCCCCACCCTCTCCAAGTCCACCCTTTCCCCAGTCCCTCCCCACCCTCTCCAAGTCCACCCTTTCCCCAGTCCCTCCCCACCCTCTCCAAGTCCACCCTTTCCCAGTCCCTCCCCACCCTCTCCAAGTCCACCCTTTCCCCAGTCCCTCCCCACCCTCTCCAAGTCCACCCTTTCCCCAGTCCCTCCCCACCCTCTCCAAGTCCACCCTTTCCCCAGTCCCTCCCCACCCTCTCCAAGTCCACCCTTTCCCCAGTCCCTCCCCACCCTCTCCAAGTCCACCCTTTCCCCAGTCCCTCCCCACCCTCTCCAAGTCCACCCTTTCCCCAGTCCCTCCCCACCCTCTCCAAGTCCACCCTTTCCCCAGTCCCTCCCCACCCTCTCCAAGTCCACCCTTTCCCCAGTCCCTCCCCACCCTCTCCAAGTCCACCCTTTCCCCAGTCCCTCCCCACCCTCTCCAAGTCCACCCTTTCCCCAGTCCCTCCCCACCCTCTCCAAGTCCACCCTTTCCCCAGTCCCTCCCCACCCTCTCCAAGTCCACCCTTTCCCCAGTCCCTCCCCACCCTCTCCAAGTCCACCCTTTCCCAGTCCCTCCCCACCCTCTCCAAGTCCACCCTTTCCCCAGTCCCTCCCCACCCTCCAAGTCCACCCTTTCCCCAGTCCCTCCCCACCCTCTCCAAGTCCACCCTTTCCCCAGTCCCTCCTCACCCTCTCCAAGTCCACCCTTTCTCCAGTCCCTCCCCACCCTCTCCAAGTCCACCCTTTCTCCAGTCCCTCCCCACCCTCTCCAAGTCCACCCTTTCTCCAGTCCCTCCCCACCCTCTCCAAGTCCACCCTTTCTCCAGTCCCTCCCCACCCTCTCCAAGTCCACCCTTTCTCCAGTCCCTCCCCACCCTCTCCAAGTCCACCCTTTCTCCAGTCCCTCCCCACCCTCTCCAAGTCCACCCTTTCACCAGTCCCTCCCCACCCTCTCCAAGTCCACCCTTTCTCCAGTCCCTCCCCACCCCCACCCCCTTCAATAAAAATAAGAAAATAAAGTAATAATAAAAACTTTCAAGAATACGTACTTTTGAGGAAGGGTTCATTGGTCATGACCTTGACGCTGGAGTAGTAGTCGGTGGGGCAGAACCATTTGGCCCGGAGCTCTCTGGCCGCCTGCCTCGGTGCCTGCCACCAACGCTCGTCCCCAACATCATAGTCCATGGTGTCAAAACTGCAACATTACAATGACATGCACCTCACCTCTACTTGCACTGAGCCACATCAATACTCATCTCAGGCTTTGAACCATGATCAACAATTTCTGTCAATTAATGTCAACAAAGTTTTCCAGCACAAGAAAGAATGAAGAGGCTGTGGCAGCATTGGGCATGGAAGAAGTTGTAGTAGTAATAGTAGTAGTAGTAGTGGTAGTAGTAGTAGTAGTAGTAAGACATGGAGGCAGTGTGTTGAAGAGGATCTGGCAGCATTGGGCATTGAAGAAGTTGTAGTAGTAATAGTAGTAGTAGTAGTGGTAGTAGTAGTAGTAGTAAGACATGGAGGCAGTGTGTTGAAGAGGATCTGGCAGCATTGGGCATTGAAGAAGTTGTAGTAGTAATAGTAATAGTAGTAGTAGTAGTGGTAGTAGTAGTAGTAGTAGTAAGACATGGAGGCAGTGTGTTGAAGAGGCTCTGGCAGCATTGGGCATGGAAGAAGTTGAGGTAACGGAGAGAGATGGTTAGAAGCGTATCATCGGCTGTCTAACCTCAGAAAATATTACGGGAAAAACTGATGTTAAGCAGAAAGAAGAAAGACTGAATGAAGAAGGTGCATGATGACTTCACTTAGGAAACAGCAACACTATAAGGATTCAGTTCATTCTATAACTCCCATTAACCATGACTATTCAATATACAATGATTTGTTTTGAGAGGAAATATCAGCAGAAGGTATTTAAAGCCTACTGTTATGCCACATCAATGCACCAATGTCTCCCCCAGGTCTCAGCCACTCCAGCCTGCAGTCCTGTGCCGGAATGTGACTTGCAGACTCGCCCTCCTCGGCCTGATTACAGTGCCACGTGGCAGACATGGGCTCTACTTTGCCTTAATTTTCAAAATATCCCGAATGCACAAGATGAATAAACATTATTGCAAAAGAAAAGAAATAATCAACTCGGCAAAAACTGTCTCAAACACTTAAACGATTGTAGCTGTGATGGGCCGTCAAGGAGAGATGGTCGGGGCACACCCTTGCATACGTGTAAAAGTAATCCTAACATAAGAAAATAAGGAAGCTACAAGAGGCTGTGAGACCTACACGAGGTAGTTCCTGTTACTCAACACTACCTACATCCACCTTTCATCCCCATCCATGAATTTATCTAGCCTCCTTTTAAAGCTCTCTAATAACTCCGCACTAACTACCTGTCTACTGAGTCCATTCCAATAATTTACCACCCTATTTGTGAACCAGTTTTTTTTACCAGTATGGGTCGGTCTCTGTGAGCGGCTCCTTCTCCACCACATAATACTGCTTGGTGTCCATGTTGAGGACGAAGGTTGCCGTGGTCTTGTACTGGCGGCGGTTGAGGTTGCTGAGCGGGGAACGTGCCGTCTTGGGCAGCCCCTTGACCATGGTGGCGGCCTGCACCAGCACCGAGGCCAGTACCACGATGTCTCCGCTGCTGGGGCACACCTGCGGAGGGAAGGAGGTGGTGGTGGTGAGTGAAGGTGATGAGGGAGGTCGGTGGTGGTGAGGAGTGAAGGTGATGAGGGAGGTCGGTGGTGGTGAGGAGTGAAGGTGATGAGGGAGGTCGGTGGTGGTGAGGAGTGACGGTGATGATGAGGGAGGCCGGTGGTGGTGGTGAGTGAAGGTGATGGCAGCACTACTCGCACCAAATTCTCATTTATCACACACATCTGCACTCAGGTAACACACAGCGGGATTATAAACAATGACGGTAGTAGTAGTAGTATCGGTATTAATAGTAGTGGTAATAGTAGTACAAACAGTAGTAGAAGACTTAATAAAGCTATTTGATCGAGAAGAAAATATAATCAGAGCAAGTAGATCCTGAATGAACACAATGCACAAAACTCACGTCTATAATCTCCACATTGTAGTCATTGCAGAAGAAGTACTTTTTGCTGCCTTCAGTGCACAGCCGCTGAGCCAGCTCATGGCAGAACTGCTCCACGTCCAGGCTCACCTGCTTCACCAGCACCCCCGGCACGTTCTGCACGCACGAAAGAACATAAGAACATGAAAAAATAAGGAAGCTACAAGAGGCCGTGAGACCTACACAAGGTAGTTCCTGTTACTTAACTCTACCTATATCCACCTCTCTTCCTCATCCATGAATTTACCCAGACTCCTTTTAAAGACCCCTATAGACTCCGCATCGAATCCGAACTCATTGCTCCGAACATCACTAAGGTCAATGCCTACAAGCTGTTGACCAATATCCATGCCCAGCAAAGGTCACTGTGCCTTACCCTCATTCCCATGACAACTAGTGATTGGACTTTTCGCCTATTTTATTTGTCATATTTTTTACTCTATATTTTGTCTTGTGTGTTCCAGCTACTTGTTAAGGATGGCAATGCAGTGGCTAGAAGCACCATGAGAAATGTTGGTGTCTTGGTGCAGCTGTTCTGGACGTGGCATCAAGTTAGTCACAAAGCATGCTCTGTGCCACCGACCAAGGCTGTGTCACCACACTACATCCTGGTTATAGTAGTGCTAACAAGCAGTCACTTCTCAACAAACAGCTAGGACGGATGCCATTATTTTCTTTCCTTTTTTATTTTCTCCAGGACTGAAGAGTTGCAGCACAGCAGCTAGTCTTCAAGTGTAAAAGTAACTCATATTTTCATCTATTTCTTTTAAATGCCTTCTGCTAAAATGTGTTAGGAGTCAGTGAAGGTTTATTTCAACAAGGAGACTTGGGGCCGGGAAGAACCAGGCAGACACTCCCAGGTGCTCCCATCAACCCAGCACTGCCATCACCACCACAGGGGTGTAATAAACAAGCTGGTGTTACCGTGTCTGCAGGTTGACAGTGAACTCTGATGGTGTTCAAATAATTTCCCAGGTGGTTTATCTATGACGGTCCAATACTGGGGCCGGGAGGTTCCTCAGAAGGGTGACCGTTCTAATCCTTCAAACTACCGTCCTACAGCTTTGAATTCCTGCCTTTCTAAAGCTTTTGAATTTATACTTAATAAGAAGATTCATAAGCATCTATCTGCTCACAATCTTCTATCTGATCGTCAGTACGGTTTCCGTAAAGGGCGATCTACTGGCGATCTTCTAGCTTTCCTAACTGAATCTTGGTCATCCTCCTTTAGGAGTTCGGTGAAACTTTTGCTGCTGCTCTTGACATATCAAAAGCTTTTGATAGAGTCTGGCACAAATCTTTAATTTCCAAACTACCCTCATTCGGTTTCTATCCTTCTCTCTGTACCTTCTCATCTTAAGTTTCCTTTCAAACCGTTCTATTGCAGCTACTGTAGACGGACATTGTTCTTCTTCTAAATATATCAACAGTGGTGTTCCCCAGGGTTCTGTCCTATCACCCACTCTCTTTCTATTATTCATTAATGATCTTCTAAGTCTAACTCAAAGCCCTATCCACTCCTACGCTGATGATTCTACCCTGAATTTTTCAACGTCGTTTATTAGACGTCCCACAACAGGAACTAAGTGATTCACGGAGAGATGCCACCGAGCGCCTAACTTCTGATCTTTTTATAATTTCTGATTGGGGCAAAGCAAACCTTGTTTTGTTCAATGCCTCAAAAACCCAATTTCTTCACCTATCTACTCAACTAAACCTACCAGATAACTATCCCCTCTTCTTCAATGACACTCAACTGTCTCCTTCTTCTGCAATGAACATTCTTGGACTATCCTTTACTAAAAATCTGAACTGGAAATCTCTCATCTCATCTCTTGCTAAAACAGCTTCTAAGAAGTTAGGTGTCCTGTGGCATCTGCATTCTTTTTTCTCTCCCTCCCAATTGCTTGCTCTCTACAGGGGCCTTATCCGCCCATGTATGGAGTATGTCTCACAGGTATGGGGAGGATCCACTCATACAGCTCTCCTAAACAGGGTTGAGTCAAAAGCTTTTCGTCTCATCAACTCCCCTCCTCTGACCGACTGTCTTCAATCTTTAAATCACCGCCGCAATGTTGCTTCTCTTGCTCTCTTCTACCGTTATTTTCATGCTCACTGCTCTTCTGAACTTGCTAACTGCATGCCTCCCCCCCTCCCACGGCCTCGCTGCACAAGACTTTCTACTCATTCTCATCCCTATTCTGTCCATCTTCCTAATGCAAGAGTTAATCAGTATCTTTACTCTTTCATCCCTTTCACTGGTAAACTCTGGAACTCTCTTCCTGTTTCTATTTTTCCACTTTCCTACGACTTAAATCTTTTCAAGAGAAAAGTAACAAGACACCTCCCGAACTAAATTGGCTCACCCCTGTTTTTATTTTATTCTCTTACTGTCTTCTTTATAGGGACTGGCAACTAAGCGGGCTTTGTGTTACTCATTTTTGTTGTGCCCTTGGCCAGTCCTTTGTGATGTAAAACAACAACAACAAAAACTTCCTGACACTCCCAGGGCTACAATAACTGAAGTGAAGGACAGGATAATGCCTAGGCGTCTCACCAAAATCCCTCTGAATTGTATTAAAAACCATACAACAACTACCACAAAGGTTATAATATTAAGTTGATAGTTAAGGAGGAAAGGGAGTAGGAGTAGAAAAATAATCATGGTATGAGAAAATAAATCAATAGAGATAGGTGAGGAGAGGGAGTCCTTACCAGTTTCTCCGCCTTCATGTTGGAGATCATCTGCATCTGTGTGTAGCCAGAGCCGTGCACCTCCAGCGGCAGGGCATTGTGGTAGCCCGTGGCCGTGCTCAGCTCGTCATCTGCACCACACGGGTAAGGGAAGGGTCAGGGTGCTGCCTAACACTCACGCCTTTGTCGTTACTTAAAGTACACCCTGTGGCCCGGGTCCCACTGTGAGGTACGGGTCCACGGCAACCCACGTTACACAAAATTGCCCCACGCTGGTTGACGCGGGAATTTTTTCGCATCGACTCACGTCGGCCCGATCGCCACGTCGGCGACATTAATGCCTCGTCGGCCACGTCAGACAGAGACAGAGCCACGTGATGGCCACGACACTGTCACGTCACTTGTCCAGCGTAACTGACGAAGGCCGACGCAAGAATTTTTTTTTTATTTCAGAAATCGCGCCACGTCAGGAACGAGGCCTCGTCTGCTCATGTAAACCCGCTTTGCCATAAAGGTCAGGACCGTGTTAATTCGTGTTATTACCTGGGCAACCCGCATCAGCATGACGCAGGTTGACGCGGCCCCCTAACCTCATAGTGGGACCCGGGCTTAAAACTTTTCCAAGATGTGAAAACTGCAAGTTGTAAATATTTCCAAATTTCAGATACCCCGTGTCCTACATTAATCCCATGCCATGAGAACACTGCAGCATGAGTGTGAGGAGAAAATGTGCAAGTTGCCAGATGAGGCAAGAAATAAATCATTTCAAATTATTGCAAACTCACTACTGCAAATAAGATACTAGAAAGATTAACGTTAAGAAGCATAATTTTGTGAGCGTGATGATTATCTCCAAACACTGAGCCTATTCAAACCCGCCCCACCAGTACAAGGAGTGTCAGTGGTGCAGCGTGCCCGAGCCTCACCTTCTATGTCCGTGATGATGGACACCAGTTCATCGTCCACCTCAATGTAGCGACGGTTGAAGTCCACCACACAACTCATGCTCTGCAATACACACATACACACGGATAAATATAGATAAGGAGACGGGACCACACGAGTGTAGCTCGGGCCCTGTAAAACACAACTAGGTAAATACACAGTGAGTGCCTCAAGGTTCACAGCCTGGAAGATGTACATGTACAAGACCTAAACCATGGGGCTGGGGAGTGGCTGTACCTTCTCAACACCTGCATAGAGGAATTTAGTGGTTTAAGAATGTAGGGTTGGTAAGGAGTTATTGCATGGCATTACAAATTTTCCCTGGATGTTGGTTATATGGGAGTTTGTTGTTTGTCTTAGCGTGTCTTAACGAGGGAGTAGCAAATAGGATGGGTTTTTTTCTATAATAAGGACTAAAAAAGACTTGAGAAGAATCCAAATTTAGAAGAAAAAAATCAAGATTTTCCTTAACAAACTGCACTAGTAGTAGTAAGTGTTAGTACTGTGAGCCTGTTACTAGTGACAAATTTAAATATTGATGATGAGGAGTCCTGCACTCACCAGGGTGTGGTCCTGCGTGAGGCCCGCTGTACTCTTCTCTGAGGTCTTCTGGACTCTGCCGGGACTCAGGGCAAACAGTCCCAGGCTCTCTCTGGAACTCCATCTTTGCAGCTCGGCCTGTGGAGGGAAACTGGCCTTCAATTTGGCAACCAAGGCTGATTGAATGGGTAAGAACCTGATTTTCAAGGTAATAATGATCATGGTTTGTGGAAGATTGCAAATTTTCCATAATGTTTTTTGTTATCATGAGCACAATATCCTATAATAGTACATATTATAGTACAGGTGTTTTAAACAAAGACAATGGAATCATGAACTGTATGCCTGGTGTATGATTGTTCTGTTAGTGTCCTTTACAAATGGTGAAAGGTTTTCTTGAGGTGTGTGTAGCACTGTGTACCTTCTCCAGCAATTCTATCTCCCTCCAGCGGTCGTCCCGGGGGGAGAGGATCGGGCTGGTGATGTTCTGGTTGATGGGCCGCAGCACGTCGTTGGGGGACCCTCCGCCAGACACCGGGCTCAGCAGCTTCTCGTACACCGTCCTCAGGAGACCCGACGACTCCCCGAGCTCGATGGACAGCTCCGAGAGGGGTCCTCCCATGGAGCGAAATCTGGGGGAGCGGGAGGGGCTCATCAGCAGCCGCCGACTCTGGCTGCGGTAGCTGCTGTAGTTCTGAGGAACGTTCTCCATGTTCTCGTCGGAAAACTCATACTTTTTGTCTGCCAGTCTCCTACGTCTAAACACGCTAAGTTTTTCGTGGCGTGAGTCTTTGATTTCATCTATGAAATCGTATTCTTTTTCTGCTTGTTTGGTTGGGGTCTTTTCACCACAGGAACTTTCACTAGAGCTCCTGAGAACCATCCTGCTCCTGCCTTGCTGCTGCGGCTGCTGCTGCTGAGAGCCGAGGATGCCGTCGTCACCTCTCGACCCCCCACCGCAGCAGCACGCCGGAGGTCTGTGGCGCTCGCCTCCGCCGGCAGCCGTGTCCCTGAGGTCGTAGCGGCGGGAGTCTTCGGCGGTACGGGAACACCACGAACACCGGTTGGAGTCTATCGAGTCGTTGTCATTAAAATAGTCACTCTCACTATAGTACTGTGGCGAAGCCTTGAAAAAGTGGAAGTCCTTGAGCGTGAGATTGGAAGCCAGACCTGACAGAGGGCGGTCTCCCTCAGGCTGGCTTTTGTTATCACAGACGGTAGTTTCACAGGCAGGAGAGGTGCCCTGACCCTCACTGCCACTTCCCTGACACCCACTGCCACTCGCTGCACTGCACCCACCTCCGCTACCACTCCCCTCACTTTTAGTTCGTCCTTCACCTCGCGCCGGGACGCTGCCTATCAAGATCTCCCACTCCCTGTCCCTCTCTCTGTCCGTGGCGGAGGCGATGCTCGGGTTGCCGCCGCCCATGTTCAGGGTGAATTTCAGCCCGCTAGTATTGGTGGCGGGGGTGATACTGATACACTGATCTCTCTCTTCCTCCTCACAGCTGCTCTGACTGTCTATTTCTGGGTTACTGGAGGTCGAGGTGGCGTCCGCCGCACGGTCCCTCGGGTCTGGCATACCGTACTGCTGCCGCTGCTGCTCCCCAGACACCCGCCTGTACTTGGCCTTGCCTTGGTGGTCACTGTCCCTGTCATCATCACTCTCCTCTTCCTCCCTCGCCCTGATGCTGCCTAATCTAGACACCTCCACCTCTACCTCAACATCTTTCATCCGCCGGTCCATGTTCTCAATGTCCACATGGAGGACGTGGATGAAGTTGCCGGCGTTGAGCACCACGTAGCCCCGGCGCTTCATCTGCACGCTGGGCAGGAACTTGGGGAAGGGCGGCACCATCTCAAAGCTGGTGTGCACGGTGATGCCGTGCTTGAGGCAGCTGAACCGGGCACAGCTGTTCCATCGCTCGGCAAGGTCTGGGAAGAAAGATGGGGAGCATGAGATATAAGAGGGACAGAGAGGAAAATGTAGAGGGAAGTATTAGAGGAACTAAGGGAAATTATATTATTAAGGAAGATGTTAAATGGTGCAGTTATGTTGTGTCAGTGAAATGTGAGCACTGAGTGGTGTGATGACTAGGCAGGCCTGAAAGTGTACAATTTATCTTACCAGCCACTGGCAAGTACACTTACAAAGATTTACCAGCCAAGAAAAAAAATTACTAGCCAGAGAAAAATTAACAAATAATTATTGACTACGGCACCACTCTGTGTGTGTGGGTGGGTGGGTGGGTGGGTGGGTGGGTGGGTGGGTGGGTGGGTGGGTGGGGGGGGGGGTCAGCATTGTTGAGTGATGTGAGTGTCACAGCGTGGTGGCATCAGGTGGCCACTACTATATGACTACGGCACCACTGTGTGTGTGAGTGTCAGCATTGTTGAGTGATGTGAGTGTCACAGCGTGGTGGCGTCAGGTGGCCAACTATAGTCTATTTCAGCTACCGGGAAAAATATTTTGCTTCCTGCCCTGCCCTTGGACCAGGTAACACTGGCGGGCGCTGGTCTGTGCTGTCTCTGATTGGCCGGTGGCCGCAGGCTGGAGGCTGTCTCGCCGCTCATCCCAGAAATGATTTATTATAATGTTAGTCTCTCTTCATCTTCCGAACTTCATGGACTATGTGAGGACACTATCGGGTTCAAGAGAAGTTTTACCATTGCGTGGTACAATTTATGTTTACACTTGTTTGATAGTTCTAATAAAAACTCTACATAGAAAAAAAGGTGGTAGTCTAAACATTTGTAGCCCCGACATTGAGTTCAACTCAATTAATCTTGTTTATTTCATAAGATTATATTTTGTTTTTTAAACAGTTGTAATCCACTATTATTCTAGTGTACAGTAAAGTACAAAAGTGACCATTAAGTGAATTAAGTGAGGTACAGTGACAATAAGTGGGACATGTAGTGTGAGGACAGCCACTCTCTTGGATGAGCGGCGAGACACTCCTGCCTGTGGCCGCCGGCCAATCACAGACAACACAGACCAGCGCCCGCCACTGTTACCAGGTCCGCGGGCAGGGCAGGAAGCAAAATATTTTTCACGGTAGCTGAAATAGACTATAGTTAGATGTTCCCACAATTGAGCTGCCAATTAGTTCCCACTAGATACGTGGTGTGAGGATGTGCAAGGGGGTGGCGCGCTTTGGAGCCACGTGGGAGGTGCGAGGGTGCCTCGTGAAGGGCTGCCTCACTCGCCACCAACAAGTAGAAAAATTATCTTTACACTCACCACTGGCGAGTGAGAAATAATTTTTACCCTCCATGTAATTTATTTACTCGCCATGGCGAGTAAAATACTCGCAACTTTCAGGCCTGCTAGGTCAAAGACATAGTATGACATTACCGAGTGAATACTGTTTGGTTTGGAGGTGATAATATGTATGTATTTGAGCTGGTGCTTACTTCACTGCATTATTAAAAGAATTAATATATGTTCACAGTTGTTTAACCGGCAAGTGTCGCAGGGTCGGCCATCAGGGCACTTGGGCCCTGCTGCTGCAAGGGATGCTGGGCACCTATACATCCACAGGCGACCACGGCCAGCAATTCAGCACTCTTGGGGTGTTGGGGGGGGGGGCTGAGCCTAACCTGTGACGTCATCCTAGACTTGGGCCGACCCAAACAATCTATTTCACTTCATTACATACACATTAATACACAAAATAATGAATGAATCAACACAGTATATGTAAAATGATGATATACAGGACACGTACATCCTCAAAAGCCAATAAAATAGCTATGAATTAGTAAAGTATTAGGTGTGAACTTTACGAGATCAAAGCGCATTTTTCCCCCAACAAAAATAAACAAATTTAACGAAGGCTTTAAAAATTGGGGGAAATATAAGAAAATCATTAATAGAAAATTGTAACTTGAAAATAGTTACAGAACGTAGTTTGGAGTAGAAATAAAAAAGCAAAAAAAAAAAAATTCTATTTACAATAATGTTACCCTTTAAGCCACTCGATCAGCAGTTTTCCTTCACTATTCACTTGAAATGCACGTCACATATACACACTTGTATTTGTGAGTGTATGAATAACCTAGGACGCACAAACAGCCTCTCACCTCAAATAGAAGAAGGAATAAGGCAGATATATAATGTCAACAAAAAACAAAAAAAATGTCCCAGACCAAGACCAAAAAGATCGAAATCAGCTCATTAAGCCCATAATGAAATTATACAAAAAAAATCATAATATATTCAAGCACATAAAAATCTCTCTAAGGCGTCTAAGCTTTATGTAGGAAAATAATTATTTATAAGTAAAGGATAAGTAGATGGCTTAAAAAAATGTGGAAGTAATTTCAGTTTTCAATCAATCATTGGGGGCATACGCCGGGGGGCGCGTCGCCTCGCCCACCCTACGACACCACTCCCGGGGGTCACCACGCGCGAGTCCCCATGCAGGCTCCTTTCTCATACCAAGCAGCTCTCGACAAGAAACATCAACTTGCCCCAGCCACGAGCCTTGTGGGCGTCCCCTTGGCCTCCTCCACGCCGGATTGTCTCTTACAGATACAACCCGATGGGAAGGATCGCTTTCAGGGTAGCGTGCCACATGCCCATATAGCCGAAGTTGGCGTTGACGGACTATGCAGGTAATAGGCCTTGATTCAGTCTCACGGTGCAATCGCTGATTTGACACGTACTCATCCCAGCGATACCCCATGATTCTGCGAAGACACTTATTACCAAAGGCATTGATTCGTCTCTTCAAGTTTCTATTTAGTGTCCATGTCTCACAACCATAGAGTAAGACAGGGATCAAAAGCGACTTGAAGATGCGGATCTTTGTCCTGCACAGGTACCGACAACGCCAAATACTGTGCTGAGCGAGTCATAACACCGTGGGCTATGCCAATCCACCGTAAGACTTCTTGACGTGACCCGCCGTCATTATGGACTGCGCTACCAAGGTATGTAAAACTTTCCAAGATCTCAATGTCCTCGCCGCACGCATGAACAGACTGTACTGTTTCATCTAGTAAGCCTCCAAACACTGGACCTTGGTCTTAAGCCAGGAGACCTCAAGTCCCAAAGGCTTTACCTCCTCGTGCAGCGCCTCGAGAGCCATCATCAGGACTTCCAGCGACTCAGCAAAGATTACTGCATCATCGACAAAAACAAATCAGTGAACTTGGTGTTGCCGAGGGATGCTCCACAATCACTTTGATCTACAACTTTGCCCAATACCCAGTCCACACAAGTGTTGAAAAGTGATGGGGCAAGGACACACCCTTGCCTCACTCCTGTATTAACAGAAAAGAAGCTGGATACACCTGCCCCACACTTCACAACACTCTCAGTCCCAGAGTACAGACCAGTTTTCAGAAACAGTGTTTGCAATAAATGACCAAAATAGCTTAAGAAACACACAATAATACATATAACTTATAAATTAATTAAAAATATAAAAGACCTCACAAAACAAGTTTAGAGAAGAAATGAGAAAATATTTTTTTTAAAGAAAATCTGTAATGGCAATACCTAACACACTCAAATAAAGACTTAAGAGCGTTTTTTCTCCTCTAAATGACAAAAAAAAAAAAAAAAAAAAAATCTTTTCCTAGCCACGATTTTCATACATTATGGCCCTCCCCAAATAAGATTTGTGGGTGCGCCCCCGAGTCTCACCTTCCTCCTCGTAGGACCTGGCCACCTGGTAGCAGGCGGAGCAGTTGTCGAGGGAGGGCACGGCCGTGATGGTGACGCAGCACCGCCGGGTCTGGGAGCTGGTGCAGTCCGTGCCTTCATCAAAGCTGTGGGAACAAGGGTCAAGCCATTCTTTTCTCTTGACATCTCAACATAACAACATCAGGAAATAAGAAAACCTTCCACACAAACATATAAATAAAAAAAAAAAATAGAATTAAAAAAATATATATATAAATTCAGTTTATATCAACACAAAACCCTCGGCTGTTCCAACAGCTGATACACAGATTGTAAACACTGACCGCCACGAACCCAAGCGGCCATTCAGACAACTACACGGGCTGGGTTTTTTTTCACATATGCAAATGGCGGAGGGCAGCGGTGAGTGCAGTCCAGTCATAGAACCGTGTTTACTATAATATGCAGTATGTAGCGGCACTATCAGGAGACTAGGGGTGTTTTTAAAGTGGAAACAAGAGGCGAACCTATAGTAAAGATTCATATCTTCATATACCCTAAGTGGCGGCGTACAAGTAGACTCTTTGAGCCTGAAAAAATCTCTCCAAAACTATGGGTTGACTTATACGGCAAGGATAAAATACGAACATTTACCACCGAGTGGCAAACAAGTGGCTCAGCACTACTAACAATACCTGTACACTTACCCTAACTCCAGCAGGTTACCACAAATATTTCCAACTAAAACTTGTGTTCGGTGAACTTACTATACATATTATTTAACATATTAACATATACCTTACTACTACATATAACATATTAACATATTAACAATAAAACTTTATTTAGGGTAGTCCCCAGACCATGAAATATATCCTCCGCAAATTTGCTATGGAATATTCTTCTCGTTGGGATACGGACTTACCATATATTTTGTTTGTTATGAGGGACATGCCATCTGAAAGTACAGGTTTTAGCCCACATGAGCTCGTTTTTGCACACAGAGTAAGAGGTCCTTTGTATAACCTCAAGGAGAGAATGTGGGAAGCTGGTGAAGAGGATTGTAGCTTGTTGGAATGGGTTGGGGAGGTTAGGCATAAACTACTTCAGTGCTGGCACATAGCTGCCAGGGAGGACTAGGATTGCAATGCCTCATGTAATGGTGGTTTAGATTACCAGAATGTTAGATGGGAGTCAAAACATGTCTAGGGTAGCCTAGGCATGTCTGGTAAGGGCGAGGGGAGGAAACTGAGCACACTAATCACTATGCTAATAAGGTGTTGACTTCTTGCTAAGCTTAATTTGTCCTTTGAAGGAAAAGACATTCTATCATACCTGCAGCCATAAACGAGAATCTTCGACATGTCCCTTGGCCACTGACAGAGAGAGATGAAGACATTCTCAAAGGAATACACACTGGCTTGCAAGGCCTGGTCTCCAAACAGCATCACTTCGGCAACCTTCCTCAGGGGCATGTAAGGAACAAACACCCACCAGTGGAGGCGGTACCTGAAAAGTGGACAGAGGGCAACCATGAACATACAAAACTGGACATGGTTCAGTCTTCCACTATGAGCCATGGCCTTCCCTTCCATCTGTCTTGCATAACATAGCGCGTTCTGATATCTGAGTTGATAGTATTAGTGCTGCTATATCAAAGCAGTTCCTTTGCTAGATGAAGTTATATCGATTTGTGTAATAAAAAATAAAAAAATCTATTTAGTGATTTTTTGGTCCGTGTTACGATCGCTGTTGCTCACTTGATTCCACCGCGCGATCATATGTCATGATGGGTTAGAAGACGAAATGCCATCATTGTGAAGCCAGGATACATTTCTGAGGGGCAAGGAGAGTTAATGGATGGTTGGGAGAGACGACTGCCACACTTGGTTGAAGCCCAGGACCATGTCTAGAGCAAGGAGAGTTAACTGGAGTGGGTGTAGGAGAGGACGAACTGGCCACACTTGGTGAAGCCCAGGAACACATGTCTGAGGAGGCAAGGAGAGTTAACTGGAGTGGGTGTAGGAGAGGACGAACTGGCCACACTTGGTGAAGCCCAGGAACACATGTCTGAGGAGGCAAGGAGAGTTAAGGTCATGTGGCAGCAAGGGCTTGAACTGACACTGACATTTGTTGAATTATAGTCAAATTATCATTATCATTATTATTATTACTATTATTATTATTATTATATTAGTTTTAATTATCACTACTGCTACTACAACTACTACTGCAACTATTAAACCTTCCTTGTCTTTGGTAAGGAATGAGAGATTTATTAGATGGTGTGCATAAACTCAATAGATAAAATCAGATAGATCAAAGGCAGACTTACAGGTATCTGCCTTTTCTCCCTCTCTCTCTCTTTCTTTTCAGTAACCTTTAATTCCTGTCTAAGTATCATTTCCTGAGTAGCCTGTCTATATGTATTTTTAGGGCATATCTAAACCCAACATCAACTCATCAGCTACATCCAGAATACCCTTCAGGGCGGCATTCTGGTTCATGCACTGACAACAATGAATGGGAATCAATAGGTAGAAATGAGAATCGTTCCACATGTATAGATAGAAATAGGTATAGAAAGGGTACAAGTATAGATAGGTATAGGTAGAAATGAGAATCGTTCCACAGGTATAGATAGAAATAGGTATAGAAAGGGTACAGGTATAGATAGGTATAGGTAGAAATGAGAATCGTTCCACAGGTATAGATATAAATAGGTATAGAAAGGGTACAGGTATAGATAGGTATAGGTAGAAATGAGAATCGTTCCACAGGTATAGATAGAAATAGGTATAGAAAGGGTACAAGTATAGATAGGTATAGGTAGAAATGAGAATCGTTCCACAGGTATAGATAGAAATAGGTATAGAAAGGGTACAAGTATAGATAGATATAGGTAGAAATGAGAATCGTTCCACAGGTATAGATAGAAATAGGTATAGAAAGGGTACAAGTATAGATAGGTATAGGTAGAAATGAGAATCGTTCCACAGGTATAGATAGAAATAGGTATAGAAAGGGTACAAGTATAGATAGATATAGGTAGAAATGAGAATCGTTCCACAGGTATAGATAGAAATAGGTATAGAAAGGGTAGCTACAAGTATAGATAGATATAGGTAGAAATGAGAATCGTTCCACAGGTATAGATAGAAATAGGTATAGAAAGGGTACAAGTATAGATAGATATAGGTAGAAATGAGAATCGTTCCACAGGTATAGATAAAATAGGTATAGAAAGGGTGCAAGTATAGATAGGTATAGGTAGAAATGAGAATCGTTCCACAGGTATAGATAGAAATAGGTATAGAAAGGGTACAAGTATAGATAGGTATAGGTAGAAATGAGAATCGTTCCACAGGTATAGATAGAAATAGGTATAGAAAGGGTACAAGTATAGATAGGATATAGGTAGAAATGAAATCGTTCCACAGGTATAGATAGAAATAGGTATAGAAAGGGTGCACAGTATAGATAGGTATAGGTAGAAATGAGAATCGTTCCACAGGTATAGATAGAAATAGGTATAGAAAGGGTACAAGCATAGATAGATATAGGTAGAAATGAGAATCGTTCCACAGGTATAGATATAAATAGGTATAGAAAGGGTAGCTACAAGTATAGATAGATATAGGTAGAAATGAGAATCGTTCCACAGGTGTAGATAGAAATAGGTATAGAAAGGGTACAAGTATAGATAGATATAGGTAGAAATGAGAATCGTTCCACAGGTATAGATAGAAATAGGTATAGAAAGGGTACAAGTATAGATAGTATAGGTAGAAATGAGAATCGTTCCACAGGTATAGATAGAAATAGGTATAGAAAGGGTACAAGTATAGATAGGTATAGGTAGAAATGAGAATCGTTCCACAGGTATAGATAGAAATAGGTATAGAAAGGGTACAAGTATAGATAGATATAGGTAGAAATGAGAATCGTTCCACAGGTATAGATAGAAATAGGTATAGAAAGGGTACAAGTATAGATAGATATAGGTAGAAATGAGAATCGTTCCACAGGTATAGATAGAAATAGGTATAGAAAGGGTACAAGTATAGATAGATATAGGTAGAAATGAGAATCGTTCCACAGGTATAGATAGAAATAGGTATAGAAAGGGTGCAAGTATAGATAGGTATAGGTAGAAATGAGAATCGTTCCACAGGTATAGATAGAAATAGGTATAGAAAGGGTACAAGTATAGATAGGTATAGGTAGAAATGAGAATCGTTCCACAGGTATAGATAGAAATAGGTATAGAAAGGGTACAAGTATAGATAGGTATAGGTAGAAATGAGAATCGTTCCACAGGTATAGATAGAAATAGGTATAGAAAGGGTACAAGTATAGATAGGTATAGGTAGAAATGAGAATCGTTCCACAGGTATAGATAGAAATAGGTATAGAAAGGGTACAAGTATAGATAGGTATAGGTAGAAATGAGAATCGTTCCACAGGTATAGATAGAAATAGGTATAGAAAGGGTACAAGTATAGATAGGTATAGGTAGAAATGAGAATCGTTCCACAGGTATAGATAGAAATAGGTATAGAAAGGGTACAAGTATAGATAGGTATAGGTAGAAATGAGAATCGTTCCACAGGTATAGATAGAAATAGGTATAGAAAGGGTACAAGTATAGATAGTATAGGTAGAAATGAGAATCGTTCCACAGGTATAGATAGAAATAGGTATAGAAAGGGTACAAGTATAGATAGGTATAGGTAGAAATGAGAATCGTTCCACAGGTATAGATAGAAATAGGTATAGAAAGGGTACAAGTATAGATAGGTATAGGTAGAAATGAGAATCGTTCCACAGGTATAGATAGAAATAGGTATAGAAAGGGTACAAGTATAGATAGTATAGGTAGAAATGAGAATCGTTCCACAGGTATAGATAGAAATAGGTATAGAAAGGGTACAAGTATAGATAGGTATAGGTAGAAATGAGAATCGTTCCACAGGTATAGATAGAAATAGGTATAGAAAGGGTACAAGTATAGATAGTATAGGTAGAAATGAGAATCGTTCCACAGGTATAGATAGAAATAGGTATAGAAAGGGTACAAGTATAGATAGGTATAGGTAGAAATGAGAATCGTTCCACAGGTATAGATAGAAATAGGTATAGAAAGGGTACAAGTATAGATAGTATAGGTAGAAATGAGAATCGTTCCACAGGTATAGATAGAAATAGGTATAGAAAGGGTACAAGTATAGATAGGTATAGGTAGAAATGAGAATCGTTCCACAGGTATAGATAGAAATAGGTATAGAAAGGGTACAGGTATAGATAGGTATAGGTAGAAATGAGAATCGTTCCACAGGTATAGATAGAAATAGGTATAGAAAGGGTACAAGTATAGATAGGTATAGGTAGAAATGAGAATCGTTCCACAGGTATAGATAGAAATAGGTATAGAAAGGGTACAAGTATAGATAGGTATAGGTAGAAATGAGAATCGTTCCACAGGTATAGATAGAAATAGGTATAGAAAGGGTACAAGTATAGATAGTATAGGTAGAAATGAGAATCGTTCCACAGGTATAGATAGAAATAGGTATAGAAAGGGTACAAGTATAGATAGATATAGGTAGAAATGAGAATCGTTCCACAGGTATAGATAGAAATAGGTATAGAAAGGGTACAAGTATAGATAGATATAGGTAGAAATGAGAATCGTTCCACAGGTATAGATAGAAATAGGTATAGAAAGGGTACAGGTATAGATAGATATAGGTAGAAATGAGAATCGTTCCACAGGTATAGATAGAAATAGGTATAGAAAGGGTACAAGTATAGATAGGTATAGGTAGAAATGAGAATCGTTCCACAGGTATAGATAGAAATAGGTATAGAAAGGGTACAAGTATAGATAGGTATAGGTAGAAATGAGAATCGTTCCACAGGTATAGATAGAAAGTATAGAAGGGTACAAGTAGTAGATACGGTAGAATGAGAACGTTCCAGGTAAGTAGAGTAGGTATAGAAGGGTACAAATATAGATAGGTATAGGTAGAAAGGAATCGTTCCAGGTTAGATCATAATAGGTTAGAAGGGTCACAAGTATAGAAGTAAGTAGAATGAGATCTCCACAGGTATAGATAAATAGTATAGATAGGTACAATTCAGATGGTCTGGTAGAATGAGATCGTCCACAGGGATAGATAGAACTAGGTATAGAAGGTTACAAGTATAATAGATATAGGTAAATAAATCGTTCCACAGGTATAGATAATTAGTTATAGAAGTACAAGTATAGATAGGTAAGATTGAAATCGAGATTTCCAAGTTAGATGAAATAGTATAAAGTAAAGTATAGATAGGTATAGTAGAAATAAATCTCACAGTATAGATAGAATAGAGTATAGAAAGTACAAGTATAGATAGGTATAGGTAAAATGAAATCGTCACAGGTAAGATAGAAATAGTATAGAATAGGGTACACGTATAGATAGTAAGTAGAGAATGAGAAATCGTTCACGGTATAGATAGAAATAGTTAGAAAGTACACAGTATAGATAGGATATAGTAGAAATGGATCGTTCCACAGGTCATAGATAGAAATAGGTATAGAAAGGTACAGTATCAGATAGGGATAGTGACATGAGAATCGTTCCAAGTAAATAAACATAGTTATAGAAGGTAAGATAGATATGGTATAGCATAAAATGAGAATCGTTCCACAGTATAGTTAGAAATAGGTATAGAAAGGTACAAGTATAGATGTTGGTAGAATGAGATCGTTCCACAGTATAGATAAAATAGGTATCAAAAGGTAAGTATAGATAGGTATAGGTAAAATGATAATCGTCACAGTATGTAAATAGTACTAGAAAGGTACAAGTATAGATAGGTTAGTAGAATGAAATCGTTCCACAGTATAGATATAAATATTAAAGTGTTACAGTAAGATAGTATAGTAGAAATAAATCTTCCACAGGTATGATAGAAATAGTATAGAAAGGGTACAAGTATAGATAGATATAGTAGAAATGAAATCGTTCCAAGGTATAGATAGAAATAGGATAGAAAGGGTACAAGTATAGATAGTATAGTAGAAATGAGAATCGTTCCACAGGATGATGAATAGTATGAAGGGTAGTATAATATATAGGTAGATAGAATCGTCACATAAGTGAGGCCAGACTGATTAACCCCCGAGCCCAGAACGTAATCATATTGGCAGAGTGGCCGGTCCGCTTGTGTGCGCCCGGGGAGAAGGCAACCGCCCCCTCGTGTTACAAATTTCAAAATTCAACTTTTTTATCAGATAGGACCGGAAAGTTGCCATCCTGCTACTACAATACAGCTGCAGGCACAAGATAAGTATGTACATTAACCCCCAGGCCCAAAACCAATTTTATTGTAATTTAGTTAACTATAGCGTAAAAAAATAAAACTTTAATGGCAAATTGTGCTTGAACCTAAAAAACCCCCCAAAACCCTTAGATAGGATTAAACACTAAATAAGCAATTAGAAGCCATCCACTCACCAAAGAACTCTTAATAATTCAGAAGTGCCGATTAGAGAAATAAACAATTATAACTGAATATTTTTCAAATAAATGACAACAAATATTTAATCTAGAATGAAAGGAACATACAACATATTGGCAATTAACATATATACACCAAATCAAATATAAAATAACTTTAAATATATACTAGCATAAAAAAACAAATTTTAAAAGAACAAAATTTGTCCAAAAGAATAGGTGATGAATTTGACTTATTTACATCATAAGAATTAACAAAATTAGATAAAAGAAATTAGACAAATGAGAAGGCTCTCATATACCTGATAGTGCCAGAGGATGCTCTAAAATATTTCAGAAGTGGCCCTGAATTTACAGTGAAATAACTATATTAGTCTGACTGAATATATTTGTTGCACAATAAAATCACACAATTGCACAATATCTTAACTCTCAGAATAGGAAGGAAACCATACAACATATTTGGCGAATTGAAGGCATGGTATCCCACAAGACTCAACATATCACAAATAATACTAAATATTAGCCTAATATAGGCCAGTTTTATACAGTACAAACATAGACCAAGAGAATAGGTGTTGATATTTTTTTTTTTACTTTATTTACATCTATTACAGTTTAACATAAATAAATAAATAAAAAAAATTAAAAAACAAGGGATATAAATATAAAATAAAATAGAATAAAAAATATATATGTCCAGGGGTTATCTTTTCACACATTTGGCTTCCACGTCATTGAATTTTATAAGTAATCATGAAAGTCTTAATGATACGTGTGGAGGAATATATTTTGTTTTTGTTGATGTAATTGATTACTTTCATCAAGGTTAAAATGATGAAATAGGGAGGAAGCAGGGGCACATCCAGGTAGGGCACCCATAGCCTAGGGTTGCCAGATGTCCGGATTTTCCCAGACATGTTCGGAATTTAGGTGTCAAAATCAGCTTCCGGGGGGAATTTTGAAAATGTTCGAAATGTCCGAAATTTCAGCATCCATTACCAATTGTTCATAAAAATACAAATTTGTATAACTTTATTGACGAGAGAGAGAGAGAAGGGGGGAGGCAGTGGTGTAGCTACGGGGGGGCACGTACCCCCCATGATAATCCGGTGCCCCCCACTGGCCCTGGCTGGAGTATTCTGTATAATGCTCTAATACCCACCACCGATCTGATCTTAGAATATGCCCTTATACCCTTCTATGTGGCATCAGAATGCCTCCGTTTGCCTAGTGCCACCCTATTGATAGATACCTAGCTACGCCACTGCTTACAAAGCAAACCAGTCCTTTAACAACCCACAAACTACGTAACAAAAAAACAAAAAATTATATCCTACTAATCATTTGCGACGTTGTTAACGAGTTCGAAGCACTAACGAACACTATCAATATAAGCTTTCAAAAAATACTACAAAACTATACCAACACTATTACTAACTCCCATTTGCTAACATTTAAGATTTGGATAACGTTACAGGTCAATAATTACACTGGGGAACAAATTTTTGTTGAGTTAGGTCTGACACTTGTTATTAAGTAATTTTTGGGTGCTGAATCCAAAACTGATCTCAGTTTTTCTCTATCACGTCAAGTTTTTGAACTGTAGGATTTTCGTTTTCTTAAAAAATATGAAAAATACTGTACATAACAGTAACAGTGCTTATTTTATAAAAAGTTGCAAATGTTAACATACAATGAAAAATGAAAGAAATAGGCATGAATAGAATGTTTATTTAACATTATCATGTTTTTAGAAAGGATAAGGCTATAATAGTGTGCAGGTTAAGGTAAAAATTTACGTTTGTAGCTTTGTCTGGAGTGTTCAACTTGAGGACTATCGCGTTTGATGCTCCAACAATAGTCAGCCATCATATGCACATCCCATCTACCCTGGTAACGTTCTTCCATAACCTTCAAATCTTGGTGAAATCGTTCACCTTGCTCGTCGCTAGCAGCACCAAGATTTTCCGGAAAGTTGGCAAGATGGCTATGCAAAAAATGTACTTTAATACTCATGTTGCAACCAAGCGCTTTGTAGCTCTCCAATAGTTTCTGAACAATTTCTGTGTAATTACTTGCACGTGTATTTCCAAGAAAGTTCTTGACGACGTCTTTGAATGATAGCCAAGCATTCTTTTCAAGGTCTGACATAGTACCGTTGAAATGTTCATCTTTAATGAGCTGTCGAATTTGTGGACCATCAAACACACCGGCCTTGATTTTTTCAATTGACAGTCCAGGAAATGCGAAGATGATGTACTTCAAACAGTCGCCATCAGTTGACAATGCTTTTACAAATTGTTTCATGAGACCTAGTTTTATGTGCAGAGGTGGGAATATTATTTTCTTCCTGTCAACAAGTGGCTCATGTACAGGATCTCCATGTTAGGATCTCCAGGTTTAAGATCAGATCTCGGAGGCCAATTCGTCTGAACCCAATGCTTCTCTCGAGCTCTGCTATCCCACATACAGAGAAAGCAGGGATACTTTGTGTATCCACGGTGTTGACCAAGAAGGAAGGACACCATTTTAAGGTCAACACAGATGATCCAATTGTGTTTGTCATATTGCAATAACTCAATGACACTCTTTACATCTCCATATTCTTCACGAAGACAGACCGAATGTCCAATAGGGACTGCGCCAAACAAATTGCCAAAACAAAAACAGTTTTACTACAGTTCACAAGTGGAATTTTGCTTATCTGGAGGGTAAGCTGTGGAGAAAAAACTTGACGTGCTAGAAAAAAACTGACTACAGATTTGGAATCAGCATGCCAATTTTAGTCTAAATAAGCTCAAAAATCTACCTCAACAATTTTTTTTTTTCAAATTGTTCCCCAGTGTTATTGGTCAAAAGTCAACAGGTCATGGCATGGGAAGGAAATAAGGGAAAGTTTTAGTGTTTCGAAGCAGTGTTGAGTTCCTTGAGTAATCCGGTGCGAGCGACAGTCGAGAGCGAAGGGGCAGGCCGTGTGTGCATGCAGCTGGGAGGAAGAGGAGGATTTTTGGTCAAACAACGCTTTATTTTGTTGCTTTACTTCATATTTCTGCAGCGTAAGGTAGAAGAGAGAGAGAAAGGGAGGGAGTGGGAGAGAGTGAGAGGAGTGAGTGAGCAGGGGTGGATCTAGGGGGCTACGGCCACCCATGAAAATGTTATGTCATTGGCAACCCCAGATCTGAGTCAGAGGTCTAATGAAAATTCAACCATTTCTTTTCAATGTTTATGCCTTGGCCACCCCACACTAGATCTGTGTCCAACTTTGGCCACCCTAGGCTAGCGAGAAATCTGGCGGGTTTACTAGACTCTTGTCGAAAGAAAACAAAAATTCCCCCCCCCCCACCCCCCCTCGAAAAAATCCTGGGTCCGTCCCTGATATAGAAGTCTTTTAAGTTAGCCTACACCATTGGACATTTCTCTTATTGAGGTCAGAACCTAAGATAGTCAATACAAGTTAAAGGAAGTCATAATGATGTCACCTACCAAATCAGTAATGGGTAGTTAGGTTGTAATGGTTTTGTTGCAGGCTACACACACTTGCAAATTGCAATGATGCATGCAATTACTGTTTGAATTATGCAATGCTATCTGCTAATCTGATTAATTTCGCCCCATGTGTAATAGCATAGCAACACAGGCTAACAAAGAATTGCGTTATACTAGCCTATTTTACTGCATGCATCACATAACATACTGAGAGATGACATGGATGCTGCACACCTTTATCTCCTCTGCGTTTCTCCTCCTCTTTTATTAGGATTGTCACCCCTTGGGTGTAATAAATTTGTCAAATCAAATCAATCCTCTTTTCATATTTTGCTAAACTGGGCACCTGATGGCTTATACCTTTTCTGATCCATTTGTTTTGACGCTGCACATCCCCCAACGATGTTAATTAAGACTAAGACACTAGACTAAATCTATGGAATAATGGAAGCGACTGCAGGAAGCCGGACACGCTACTCCAAAAGTCTGCGCACAATCAGCTGATCAGCGATGCGCTCCACTTGCCGCCATTAGTTATAAGCATCTTAATAATTTTATACAGTCCAACAAAATAAATTTATCTCTGACATATACTACTAGAGCTATTATATACTATTATTATTTAACATTATCTTTATTTTATTATATTATTATTATTATCATTATTATATATATATATATATTTTTTCTTTTTTCGGTCACTCCATGCCGACCCCTCGACGATGCCGCCCTGGGCAATTGCCCATGTCGCCCATGCCTAGGACTGCCACTGCTACCATTAGACGACTTTTAGTGAATATAAGGAATATTTTATAAATATGACCTGTTTAGTATCCGTCGAATAACTAATTTGGTATATTAAGGTACTTCTTGTAATTTTATGGCTAACAACATACAATGTTTATAGCAAAGGAAAGATCTTGGCGTCAAGGGGTTAACAATGATAAAATATTTCTAACACAAATACAGCCTCTTCTTTAACTTGATGCTGCTATCGTTCCTGTAGAGTAGTTAATTAGTGGACAATTAAGTGTTAGTGCCTCTCTTGAATCATGGTTTAAGTTAAGTTTGTTTTTGTGGTCTGATTTTATTGTATGATTTATAGCCTGAAATATATTCATAATTCAGTGATTTACAGAGGTTAAGAGATTTCTGATGACAGTTCTCTCATGATTAACTTAGACAACACAGCTTCACGTATGCTGTGTAATGTTACTTATTACTGTAATACCTCCAGCGAGGCTCAAACACTGCAAACACAGCACCACCGGGTCGATCTAGGCCTTCAAAACCCTGCTGTGGTATGATTCGGTACATAATGACTATAAATGTGGATATGATTTCATAGGAATGACAATATTACTACAGCCAATACAGCATACATACACCCACTTTATACACCCAGTCAGGTAAATTTCCAGATGAACACCGAACTCACTTTGGTGGACGAAACTATTTTTTTCTGGTGTGTTTTTATGTGTTTTGAATGAATCTGATAACCGTTTCTGTCGCAAAATTATTATCATTTTTTCGTTTTTGCAAAATTGACAAAAAAAAATAAAAAAGAACCTAAACCTAACCTAACCTTTACCTATACCTAACCTAACCCATACCTAACCTAACCTTTACCAAACTTTTAAAAAAAAAAAAAAAATTTAAAAAAACTAACCTTTATCTACGTACCTAAACATTTTTTTTTAAATATTTGCGACTGAAACGATTAGCAGATTCATTCAAAACACATAAAAACACCAGAAAAAAATTGTTTCGTCCACCAAAGTGAGTTCGGTGTTCATCTGGAATAATACCCCCCGTCATTACACCTGTAGGGATGTAATTGCCACCCCCACCCCCTCAAAAAAAAATGTTAAATATTTCCTTTATTGCAGTTTCCTATTTTAATGCTTATTTTTTCTTCCACTTGATAGTTTTTTTCAGTTCATTTGAGTATTTGGAGACCTCATTTGTTGTGCAAATTAATAATAACCAATTAACCCTATATGACCCTGACAAGCTTGATCTCTCTACAGTGGGGAGGCTATGAATATCAGGGAAAATGTGGGTAAAAAAGTGAGTAAATATCCAGATGAACACCGAACTCACTTTGGTGGACGAAACAAATTTTTTCTGGTGTGTTTTTCTGTATTTTGAATGAATCTGCTAACCGTTTGTCGGAATTTTTTTTTTTTTTTTTTTTTTTTTTTAGGTATAGAGAAAGGTTAGTTTATTTTTATTTATTTTTAGTTAGTAGGTAAAGGTTAGGTTAGGTTAGGTTAGGTTAGGTAAAGGTTAGGTTAGGTTAGGTATGGTTAGGTTAGGTATAGGTTAGGTTAGGTTAGGTATGGGTTAGGTATGGGTTAGGTTAGGTATGGGTTAGGTTAGGTATAGGTTAGGTTAGGTTAGGTATAGGTAAAGGTTAGGTTAGGTTAGGTTAGGTTAGGTTAGGTAAAGGTTAGGTTAGGTTAGGTATGGGTTAGGTTAGGTATAGGTAAAGGTTAGGTTAGGTTAGGTTAGGTTAGGTTAGGTTAGGTTAGGTTAGGTTAGGCATGGTGGTTAGGTTAGGTAAAGGTTAGGTTAGGTATAGGTTAGGTTAGGTTAGGGTATGGTTAGGTATAGGTTAAGTATGGGTTAGGTTAGGTGTTAGGTTAGGTTAGGCATAGGTAAAGGTTAGGTTAGGTTTAGGTTCCATTATTTATTTATTTTTGTCATTTTTGCATAAATAAAAAATAAATATTTGCGACAGAAACGGTTAGCAATTCATTCAAAACACATTAAAACACACCAGAAAAAAATAGTTTCGTCCACCAAAGTGAGTTCGGTGTTCATCTGGATATATACCATTAAGAACAATTGCGAATAAAACCTAACCTAACCTAAAGAAGAGAATAAATGAAGATACTTAGGTGAATAGGCCTAAATCTATAAAATTAATTGCACAAAAAGAAAATAATACATACAGGCATACACTATATTATGATGCCACAAATCCACTAGGCATGGTAAGATTGCTCCCAAAAGAAATTGCAATAAAATAAACAAATACAATTTTTTTCAACATCGGTAATCTAGGTAGCAAACTCTCACGAAAACCAACTAAAATTAATACATAAACAACAAAACACCCATTGTAGACACAGTTACACCCTCCACACAGCTCACAGCACCATCCATCCCTCTAAACACACTGTCAAAACCCTTAGTCTGACCCAGGGAATCATAATAACCGACAAAACAACATAAAAGTAGTAAGCCTGAGACCCAAGCGGCTCACGGGGCGGCCGAGGGAGGGAGGGAGCATGTTCACCTCACACCCTGATTTACCCCTTACACCAGCCCTTAGACCTTATTCCTCACCTCCCTGAAGTGGAGTTTCTGCATGAGGTGGTGACGGCCATGCTGACGGAGGCCCGGGACTCGAGGGGGGGGCATTATGGTGCAGAGAAGGAGAGTGTGTCGTTCATCCTCCCGTGTTGTGGTGAAACAGCTGATCGCCGCCGCCACACACCACTCACTTGTATTGGATTGACTTTATTATGCTTTCTATTGCTTATTATAGGGGATTTCTTTAATAATTATGCTGAAAAGTTATATATGACATGAATTCTTTGTTTTATTACGTGTGTGTGTGTGTGTGAACAGCTGATTGCCCTCCTCAATCACCAAAAATGTTCTTTATTGTTTCTTTCAATGCTCATTCTAGTTTGTTTTTCTCATGTAATTAGTCTGTTGAGTGATGTATGACTTGAATTTTTGTTTTTTCTATATATATTTACTTTATTATCCATATGATTGCTTATTCTATGATTTTTCTCATATATGTTCCTATATCATCCCGTTTCAATGCAAATTCTATGGTTTTCCCGCCTACTGATATGTTGCCAAGTGATTGATTTTATGACAATGAGTTATAACCTTGTCTTATAAGTATATATTTTGTAAAGAGCGGTTACATTTTTGGCACTCAACAAATTTTGGCACTCAAAACTTTTTACTAGTACTCATTTTTTTTTGGCACTCAAACATTTTTAACACTAAAAAAAAATTGGCATTCGAAAATGTTTGGCAATCAAATTTTTTTAGCACTTAAATTTTTTTGGCACCCCAAAACATTTTGGCACTCATATTTTGGGCACTCGACATTTTTTTAGCCCTCAAAATTTTTGGCACAAATTTTTGCCACTCAACAAATTTTGGCACTCAACAAATTTTGGCACAACATTTTTTGCCACTCAAAAAAAAATAACTCAAAATTTTATGCCTTTTGGCTACTCAAAAATGTCTGGCACTAAACATTTTTTGGTACTCACAATTTTTTGGCACTCAATTTTTTTTGGCACTCAACAATTTTTAGCACTCAAAATTATTTGGCATTCAAAACATTTTGGCACTCAACATTTTTTGGCACTCAAACATTTTTGGCCTTTTATAGCTACGTAGCGAGTGAGGGAGGAGTGACAGCCTGAGGGTACTACGTAGTACCCCATGGTAGGGTAGTAAACATTTTTGAGTGCCAATAATGTTTGAGTGGCAAAAAAATTTGAGTGCCAAAAATTTTGAGTGCCAAAAAAATGTTAGTGCCCATTTTTTTGGAGTGCCAACAATTTTTGAGTGGCAAAAGATTTTGAGTGCCAAAAATGTAACTTTTGTTTTCTTTTGTATAAGTACAGTATGTGTACTAACATACACGGAATAGCTATACGTACGTTACTTCCATGGAGGTATTATATTATAGTTCCATAGTTACTTCATCCTGTGTTGCTTTTATGTAGACTAGGTAGCTACGGTAGTATGCTGTGTAAATATATTCAAAAAATTAAATAAAATGTAAAAATCAATCAATACATTTTATACAATTCCTTAGGTAGTGTTTGGTGTATTTCACAAACAGATAATGACTTTGATGGTAAAAGAGCAATGTATTTCATCTTTTATCATCAAGGGAGGAGAAATTAAGTGGTCGTACTTTTTCTGCATCAAACTTTTCTACTTAATTGTTCAGAATATTCGCGTTTTTTTTACTTCCTGGTATGAATTTAGGGAAGCTGGTAGGCCTACTACTTATTATTACTGGCTCCTTATTAATAATGATGAATCTATTAAGGGTAAAAAGCTATTGCATCTAATAAGACTCATTAGTCATATAGTAAACGTAAATATAGCCTTAGAAACAATAGAAAAGATGTAGGCCTATAGCATACTAAGGGTGTTTAGAGAAGCTTGAAGGAAAGTGGTAATTTGGAAGCCCTGAGTTGGTATGGAGGAGTTATATAAGAAGGATTTGTCAATACCTTAATATACAAGCATTATCTATTCATTTATAAACCAGAGGTGACTCAGAAGGGTGAAAATAGATCTTAAAACAATCTTACAGCATAAAAATTCCTCAGACCAAACTTGCCTAGGGTGCCTTTTTTCCCTTATTGAAGTGTTATGGTGTAAGTATAAGCTATTCTAGGAAGGAAATAATGAAAAAGAAAACTTAGTCAGGAATCTAAGACGAGGAAAAGTCATATATAAGTGTTGAGGAAGAAAACAAAGCAGTGTCAAAGGAGAAAACAGTCCCGCGGTGGAGGATGTTATGTGAAATAGAAAAAGAATTAATAATAGAGGATATAAAAACTTTAATATAAATAATATGATTAAGAAAAATATATTATAAGTAAAAGTTTAAGAAAAATTGTATGTAAGTGATAAGAAAGAAAACAGTCCCGGAATTTAGGACAGACTATTTTTTGCTCCCGAAATCAGTGGTTGAAAATGTACAGCAAGAGCGACATGAATCGCCGCAGTAAGTATTCATTTTCTCCTTTATTCACTGAGAAAGTTGTAATATTGTGTGTTGGGAGATACGAATGAGGGTCTCAACTTTCTTTTCCCCCCAACAGTTGCTGCGGTCGCCAAGAAAAAGAGGTCAAAAAAGCCTAAAAACAATCGGCCCCCCACCACCGCCAAGGCCAAGGAGACCAATGACAACAACTCCGCCAGGGGAAGGTAAGGCCGCCTTTTCCCTCCCCATTGTCCAATTCATCCTGTTTTGTTATTATTACTATTTTTCTAGTGTCTCCGTGATATTTTGCCCCGCCACGGGTAATATATTGGTGTGCTCGGCGGGCCATGAGGGGAAAAGTGAAATTAAGGCAGCGTTTTCCATTTATTTCTGTATTTTGTAAGGTTCATTTCGACCCCTGCCTCCGGTCTGATGTTTTGGTCTCACTATTACTCCATTTTATCCATATTTTTGGGTCATAGTTCCACTCCGTTGCTTGTCTTTGTCTACCTGGCTTGTACCATGCTGTCTGGGTTACAGGGAGTTTCGTACACAAGTTGTTTCGTACCCAGGTTTTGATAGTTGTTTCGTACACTGATTTTGAGTTTTTTCGTACATACCTGGTGTCGAATCGTAACTCTAGTAGTCAAGTTCAACTCTTGAGCTGAGTGTACGAAACGACTATGGTTTCATATAGACTACGAAACAACTGTTTGGTGTACGAAACAACTTGTGTACGAACTGACTGCACCCCGCTGTCTGTACCTGTGTTATTCTTGTTCCTTACATCACACCTGTGTTTGTGTTGCTAGGTGTTGAGTGGGTGTCTTGTGGCTCAGTGACTGGTATTCCCTGTGACGTCGTGTTTATATGTCATGTCGCATCTCCAGTGAGGGATACATTTGGGCGAACTGACTTGTGGGCGAACTGACATGTGGGCGAAATGACCGTAAACCCCTAAAAAGTGTCCATTTTGTTATATTTAGAGTTTTATCACTTGTTTTTTGGGGTTAACTCTTCTCTGTCGGCGTTCCTGGCTCCTGCATTTGCTTAGAAGTGGGCTTATTTATTCCTCATATGGGGTTTATTATTCTTTTCAAAGCTATACTGAAGCTAAGTAATTAAAGCTACCTGCATCATTTTGGTATTGATGGTACGTACTCAAATTGGTCCAGCCGATGTATGATGCTTGGGTGTCTTCCACGGAAATATGTGCCAGGTCGCTGAGAGGGTATTCGCAGAAGTAGAGGACTGCAGGACGAGAACAGGAGAGAGCTTTCAAGATAGACAGCGGTGATGGGAATAGTCTGAATGGAGTCTCGTTATCAATATTAATTTACTTACCACATATTTATTGTAGTTTCTCTGGGTTTTGGGCTACCTCACATATTCACAGAAGTAGAGGACTGTTGGGGATTCTATAATGACAGTCCATGGCAGAGCTCGTCCAAAAAGTGTCACGATGTAATGACACCTGAGCGTGATGGGTTAAAGCACAGAAGGGAACAGGCCTCTATGTACCGTTGGCTGCTATGGTTAGGTTAGGTATACTTTGTGGTTAAGGTTAGGTTAGGTTAGGTATACTTTGTGGTTAAGGTTAGGTTAGGTTAGGTATACTTTGTGGTTTAGGTTAGGTTAGGTATACTTTGTGGTTAAGGTTAGGTTAGGTTAGGTATACTTTGTGGTTAAGGTTAGGTTAGGTTAGGTATACTTTGTGGTTAAGGTTAGGTTAGGTTAGGTATACTTTGTGGTTAAGGTTAGGTTAGGTTAGGTATACTTTGTGGTTAAGGTTAGGTTAGGTTATAACTTTGTGGTTAAGGTTAGGTTAGGTTAGGTATACTTTGTGGTTAAGGTTAGGTTAGGTTAGGTATACTTTGTGGTTAGGTTAGGTTAGGTTAGGTATACTTGTGGTTAGGTTAGGTTAGGTTAGGTATACTTTGTGGTTAAGGTTAGGTTAGGTTAGGTATACTTTGTGGTTAAGGTTAGGTTAGGTTAGGTATACTTTGTGGTTAAGGTTAGGTTAGGTTAGGTATACTTTGTGGTTAAGGTTAGGTTAGGTATACTTTGTGGTTTAGGTTAGGTTAGGTTAGGTATACTTGTCGGTACATAGCAGCCCTGCAATGGTACATATAAGTCAAAGCATTGGTACAAAGCAGCTGGTACATATCAGCCGACGGTACGTAGCAGCTAGGAAACGCACAGACGCATGATAGTATTGCTGTATTTTTGGGATGGAGCGCGAAGATTACCCTAGTGTTTAGGTGTTTTAAGGCTACGGTGTCCTTTGAGGGAGCAGGACGTCAGTTATAGGATACTCCTGAGTGCCTACCTGTGTCTGTTTGTTTGATTTTGCTGATGACAAGATTCTTCATACTCTGCCAAGTGTGGTGATGTGGGAGGTTTTGATTTTTCTTTTCAGTTTTTTTCAGATGTCTTTTATAATGATACAATAGCATAGGTGGTGCAGGGTGACAGGGACTGTATGGCAAAGTCACTGTGCATTTGTATGGGAGTGTACCTGCTTGTGTGGATTTGTAACACCCATGCACAGAAATAGGAACATGTGTAGTCAGCTTTGGGTGACTGGCGTGGTAGTGGATGAAGAGCAGCAATGGACAAACATTAACATACACATTAGCGTTTGTGTCTTTAAATTTAATTCATTCTGCACTTTTAGTGCAATGAACGTCAACAATACATCCCACATGGTCCGATGGATTGCAGCCTTTTAGCTAGTCTCTGATGTTGAAAATACATTCATCAGCAAGGGGGATTTCTACAATACAGTACAATAAGTACAATAATCATTGCAAATTCTTTTTGCTGATTGACTTTTTGGCCTCTGATAAGGAAACAGTTACTACCACAGGATATTGAGGCAAATCCATAGCCTACCTTACCCAGATTTTTGAAGGTACCTAGTTCCTCTTTTTCCAATAACGTCTAGAAAAGGATAGAAAGCTTGGCAGGCACTGCTGCTGGTTGGAGACTTTAACTGCAAAGAAGTAAAATGGAACATATTTGAAGGAGGAAATGAAAATACCTGGGGAGATAGATTGTTGAAACTGTCAATGGAAAACACGATGACTCAATGGGGGACAGAAAACACAAGATATAGGGCAGATGACTAACCAGCAAGACTTGACCTAGTGTTAACACAAGGTATAGACCTAGCAAATGAGATCAATTATGGCTGCCCCGTTGGAAAAAGTGACCCTATAATCTTAGAAATGGAGACGAGAAAGAGGAAATAAAGGAGGAAGATGAATTGTACAAAAGGAGCAGAAGAGACTTTGGAAAAACTAACATGGTAGAACTAAAAAAATACTATGAAGAAATTGCCTGGGAAGAAGTGAAAGGAGTGACCGATGTGCAAGTGAAATACAACATTTTTCTGAGCATATATGAGAAAAGAGTTGGAAAACATGTACCACTATATACACCAAGAGAAAAGGGAAAGAAAGAATGGTTTAATGGAAGATCTGAGAGGGCAAAGAGAATAAGGGATGAGGCATGGAAAAAAATATTAAAAAATCGGACACAGAAATAAAGAAGACTATAAATTAGCAAGAAATGAATATGTGTGCATAAGGAGAGAGGAAGAGAAGAGTTATGAGAAGGATAGAGTTGAACAGTAAGGAAGAACCCAAACTGTTCTACAGATTTATCAATGGAAGAATCAAGCATAAGGACAAAGTGGACAGGCTGAAAGAAGGTAATATGATATATGAAGATCCAAAAATAATGAGTGAAATTCTAAATAGAAACTTTCAGCAAGTACATATTCACAAAAGAATCAAAATTCAATGAACCGCAAGGAATGAAAAAATTCAGAAAGGAGTGAAGTGTAAAATAAAGATAGAGAGGAGGAAGTTTGTGAATTGTTGAAGGAATTGTAGGAGAGGAAAGCACTGGGACCAGACAGAGTGTTGGGTTATGTTTTAAAAGAGTGCAGAAAGCAGTGGGTTGAACCAGTATATGATATAATAAAGTGCTCATTAACAACAGGAAAAGTGCCAAACGAGTGGAAGAGAGCAGATAGAGTGCCAATATATAAAAATGGGAAGAAAGATGAACCACTAAATAAAAGACCAGTGTCATTAACTAGCACAGTATGCAAGATATGTGAGAAAATAATAATGAAGCAATGGACGGAATACTTAGAAAATGAAGGTATAATAGCAGACCGGCAGTATGGTTTTAGGAAAAGAGATCATGCGTGACCAACTTAATAAGCTTTTACTCAAGAGTAATTGATATAACACAAAAAAGAGATGCTTGGGCAGACTGTGTATATCTAGATCTTAAAAAGGCATTTGATAAAGTTCCATATGAGACTACTTTGGAAATTGGAAAATATAGGAGGAATCACAGGGGTGATCAAAACCTGGATGGAAAGTTATCTGAGAGGAAGTGAAATGAGAACAGTAGTGAAGGATGAAAAGTCTGAATGGAGAAATGTATTTAGTGGGCTACCACAAGGACCAGTGTTGGCACCAATAATGTTCACGATATACGTCAATGACATGACGGAGGAAATAAATAGTTATATTAGTCTATTTGCGGATGATGCAAAACTACACTACTCGCCAAAATATTGTTCGCGACATCATAACAGCGCTTTCATATGGGAATTCAGAAAATGTACTCTATGGCAGCCTAGTGACTACCGAGAGAGATATCCTACATATGGCAGCTTGTTTAAAGCACGTGCAGTCCATCAAGACCGTTGAGGAATGTTCAGATGCCACTTGTCAGTTATAGACGAAGCATTTAAAAAAGTATCGCCTTCCTTCCCGCGAATAATTTGAACAGACGCGCATTGGTATAACTCATTATCTCCATAATGGGTGGCAAGAAAGACCTAACAAAGGAGCAAATTAAAGTTATTGTAACTCTACACAAGGCAGAGAGACCAGAGGAAGAAATATCAAGGATTGTGGGTGTTACGAGGAAATGTGTGCATAAGTGGGTGGAGAGTTTCGTGAAGGGTGGCGGGGTGGCGACAGCCGCGACACTGTAACATAAGAAGTGGCCAGGGCGAGGATGTAAAACATCAGCAAGCACCCTAAATGTCATGAAACGTCAAGTGGATGCCCATCCTCAAATAAGAGCAAGAAAAATATTGCGATATGTTTTACGTTCTCGCTCTGGCCACTTTTTATGTTACGGTGTCGCGGCTGTCGCCACCCCGCCAACCCACCGTGAAACTCTCCACCCACTTATGCACACATTTCCTCGTAACACCCACAATCCTTGATATTTCTTCCTCTGGTCTCTCTGCCTTGTGTAGAGTTACAATAACTTTAATTTGCTCCTTTGTTCAGTCTTTCTTGCCACCCATTATGGAGATAATGAGTTATACCAATGCGCGTCTGTTCAAATTATTCGCGGGAAGGAAGGCGATACTTTTTTAAATGCTTCGTCTATAACTGACAAGTGGCATCTGAACATTCCTCAACGGTCTTGATGGACTGCCCATGCTTTAAACAAGCTGCCATATGTAGGATATCTCTCTCGGTAAGTCACTAGGCTGCCATAGAGTACATTTTCTAAATTCCCGTATGAAAGCGCTGTGTTATGATGTCGCGAACAATATTTTGGCACGTAGTGTATTAAGAGAAATAAAAAGCTATAACGATTGTGAAACGCTAAAAAATGACCTGAACAAGATCTACGAATGGAGCAGAAGATGGGAAATGGAATTTAATGTAAAAAAGTGTCGTGATGGAAATTGGAAAAAGCAAAAAGATATATAAGTGGCCCTATAAAATGGGAAATGAAGTAATTGCAAAGGATCAGGAAGAAAAGGACCTGGGAGTGATAATGCAGAATAACCTACAACCAGAAAAACATATCAGTAAAATATTTGGAGATACATACAGGATGTTAAAGAATATTAGAGTGGCATTTCATTACATGGACACAAATATGATGAGAAAGATAATTACTACAATGATCCGACCAAAAATGGAATATGCTGCCATTGTATGGTCTCCGTATAAAAAGAAGCATGTGCAAAATTTTGGAGAGGATACAGAGAATGGCAACAAAGATGGTACAGTCACGCCACATACTTCGCGAACAGTTGGGGCGAGGCAAGCCCGTCAATTTCTCAAATCTTTTCCTTGTCTACAAATGTTCGCTCAGTCTCCTCTTGGAGACCCGCTCCACCCCCCCTAAGTAGCCACACCTGTTTCAAACCTCCCGACTTTATAGCTCCCTGATGAGTAATTATAGTTTTAAATCCTGCACCAACAGCTAATGACAATTTAACAGCTCCCTCCCTCCCTCCCTCTTTCCCTCCCTTCCTCCTTCCATTGAGTCCTTCACTGGGTCCTTCCTCCATCAGACAGGATGAAGGAAGGATAACTTTTAAAATATTTACATTCTTTGCTTTTGGAAAAAATAATGGCTATAGCAAAATATATTCGTAACACTGAGAGCAAGGTGTTGTGTGTGTGTGTGTGTGTGTGTGTGTGTATGTGTGTGTGTGTGTGTGTGTGTGTATGTATGTGTGTGTGTGTGTGTGTGTGTGTGTGTAGATGTGTGAATGATGTAGCCAATAATATTGTTTGGCAATATCTATAATTAAAGTATTTTTAATTTTACATTATGTATGTATATTCCTCATTGTGTGATAGTGTCAGGAGAGAGAAAAGAGAGAGAGAGAGAGAGAGAGAGAGAAGAGAGAGAGAGAGAGAGAGAGAGAGAGAGAGATGGAAGGAAGAAGAAAAAGAAGGAAGGAAGGAAAAAGGGAGGAAGGAAGGAAGGAAGGAAGAGAGGAGGAACGAAGGAAGGATAGAAGGAAGAAAGGAAGGAAGGAAGGATGGAGAGAGAGAGAGAGAGAGAGAGAGGAGAGAGAGAGGAGAAGAGAAGAGAGAGAGAGAGGAGAAGGAGAGGAAGAGAGAGAGAGAGAGAGAGATGGCGAGGGAGGGAGAGATGGGCCCCCGTGGGATTAACAACATCCCAGGGGAAGGAGGAGGAATGCGAGAGAGAGAGAGAGAGAGAGAGAGAGAGAGAGAGAGAGAGAGAGAGAGAAGAGAGAGAGAGGAAGGAGAGAGAGAGAGAGAGAGAGAAGAAAGGAAGAAGAAAAAAGAAGGAAGGAAGGAAATAAGGGAGGGAGGAAGGATAGAAGGAAGAAAGGAAGGGAAGAGCGGGAAGGAAGGAAGGAAGGAAGGAAGGAGGGATAGAAGGAAGAAAGGAAGGAAGGAAGGAAGAAGGAGGAGAGAGAGAGAGAGGAAGGAAAGAAGATAGAAGGAAGAAAGGAAGGAAGAAGGAGGAAGAAGAAGAAGGAAGAAGGAGGAAGGAGGAGGAGAGAGGAGAGAGAGGAAGGAGAGAGAGAGAGAGAGAGAGGAGAGGAAGAGAGAGGAAGAAGAGAGAGAAAGGAAGAAGAGAGAGAGAGAGAGGAGAGAGAGAGAGAGAGAGGAAAGGAAGGAAGGAAGGAAGGAAGGGAGAGAGAGAGGAAGGAAGGAAGGAGGAGAGGGATGGAAGGAAGAAAGGAAGAAGAAAAGGAAGGAAGAGAGGGATGGAACGAAGGAAGGATAGAAAGAAAGAAAGGAAGGAAGGAAGGAAGGAAGGAAGGGAAGAGAAGGAAGGAAGGAAGGAAGGAAGGAAGGAATGGAGAGAGAGAGAGAGAGAGAGAGAGAGAGAGAGATGGCGAGGGAGGGAGAGATGGCGAGGGAGGGAGAGATGGCCCCCCCGTGGGATTAACACCATCCCAGGGGAAGTTGGAGGAATGCATGGTCCAGGCTTTGATTGGGAAGGAAGGGGGTGGGGGAGTCAAGAGAATATGAACGATAATTTATTGGAAAATACGAAAAGGAAATGGAAGGAGAGGATCCGAGGCCTGTGTGTTCGCGAATTATGTGGAGTGACTGTACCAGAGCTAGAATCTTATGAGGAAAGGTTGAAGGAAATAAAATTACCAACACTGGAGCAGAGAAGAGAAAGAGGAGACTTAATAACAATTTTTAAGCTAATAACTAAGATGGAAGAAACAGACAATGAGAGACCACTGACTCGGAAACAATGAGAAGGTTGATACACAAGAGGACATACAAAACAACTAGGAAAAGGGAGATGCCTGAACAACATAAAGAAGTACAGCTTCCCTCATAGCAATGTAGAAGTTTGGAATGGATTAAGTGAGGTAATATCGGCACACAATGTGCACCAATTGAAAGAAAGAAAGACTGGATAAATGTAGATACGGAGACGGAACCCCACGAGTGTAGCTCAGGGCAGGGATGCTCGAAAATCCCTCGTAAGTGACAACTTATGAGTGCATGGCTACAATAACCGTACGAGGGTAGGCCGAGGTTGATGCTCGAACAGAGGCGTCACCCCCTTATGGTGATCGGTGGGCCTCTGGGTGGGGAATATTAGGGATATTCTAGGGATGTGTGGGGAAATTCAGCTGACCAATCACAGAGCAGCGCCTTGCATGATCTGGCCAATCACGTTGCTCTCAGCTGTCAGGGAGCCCGAGAAAGAAATTTAAAGAGACAACTTCAAATGCAGCGAGACTGTTACAGCTTGTGTGTGTGCGTGTGTACGTCAGACAATGACACCACCACCACCGCATAGTTATAGCGGCCAGACTTGTATGATGAACTATACGCTTTGATTCAAGAAGTTGACCCATATATATATTCAATATATTAGGTGTGCCCTAATATGAATCTATTGCAAGTATAGCTATTGTATGTCAAATATGATATATATGGAGTCAATGATGCAATAAACACATCACATTTCAAACAGGCAAGCATGAAATGGCTCTATAATACACAATCAACATCAAATATAGTGATACAACTTATTTTTTGGTGTTTGTTGATGTCTTGCCGCCTCAAATCTCACTCTCGTAGGGAGCAAAGGGTGGTCCCGAGCACCCGTAGCCTCGCGGTCCCGTAACAAGTGAGAAAACGTTTTGAGCATTAACCGTAGAGGCGCTACGAGGTAAAAGCCGTCTAGGGTAATACTTATGGTCCCGTAACTCCTTCGAGCATCTACCCCCAGGCCCTGTAAAACACAACTAGGTAAATACACACACACTTTTTGGCAGTAAGAGTTTCAAGAAGGAAGTGCACAGCTCTTATCATAAAGGATAAGGAAAGAAGTAATAAACAAATACAAATAAAACAAGAATAGATATAATATGTGAAGTGTCAAAAAGTATCGGCCTGGAGACATATTCAAGGAAATCAATACTAAGATAGTTGATAGAAATAGACATGAGAGACAGGACATTGCATCTTAAGTCTAGTCCTTCATACAACACCTACGTAAGTAAATGCACGCACCATGAGATGGGGGAATTAAATACACAGGAAATGTGAGAGGAAGTTGTTATCTAGCAGGAGGGAGAAAAGACTGAATTTGTGTGTTTGTATCCCGTCACTGCTTATTGCTTCCTACTGATCACTTCTTTCTCTGCACAACCTTACACGTATTTACATCTCAGCTTTTTATGGCTTACTACTCATATTTATCAGACTAGGAGACAACCTTAACCCCTTGAGACCCAGAACGTAATTTCCATTGTAATTTGGCTACCATTAGATGATTTTTAATGAATATAAGCAATGTCTTTTAGAGATATGACCTGTTTAGTATCCTTATCGACTAACTAATTTGGTATATTCAGTTACTTTTCGTAATTCTTTGGCTCGACAACATATAGTTTTTTATAGCAAAGGGAAGATCTGGGCGTGAAGGGGTTTATGCATTATAGGAAACAGAAAGGGAAGTGTGTGTGTGTGTGTGTGTGTGTGTGTTTTTTTTTTTTTTTTTTTAGTAGTAGTAGTAGTAGTTGTTGTTGTTGTTGTTGTTGTTGTTGCCAGTCCCTATAAAGAAGACAGTAAGAGAATAAAATAAAAAAGAGGGGTGAGCCAATTTAGTTCGGGTTGCTTGTCATATGGCATCAAAAATGAATAGGCTACAGTGACCAGTGCAAAATTTCTAGCAACCAGTTATTTTAATCCTAGGCATGTTAGAAATTTGTGCATTGTTGATTTCTATATAGGATCTTGCCGAGAAAGCTTTTAAGATAGACAGCGGTGATGGGAATAGTCTGAATGGAGTCTCGTTATCAATATTAATTTACTGATCACATATTTATTGTAGTTTCTCTGTCTCTGTCTCTCTCTGGGTTTTGGGCTACCTCACACATTTAGGAGAATGCCTTATGTATGAAAAAATAAATATTGTGTACTCATTGTAGGTGAGTAATAAGTGGCTTGCTTATAAGAGATGTAGTATTTGAAGATAGCTGAAATAGTTGAAGATAGTTGTAGGTACTAGGTAGAGATAGTGGGAAGCGTATCATCGGCCGTCTAACCTCATGAGATATGGGAAAATCTGAGAGAGAGAGAGAGAGAGAGAGAGAGAGAGAGAGAGAAAAGTTATAAGGGATAATTTATAGTTTCACCCAACCAATGATTTTCTGATGCGCCTTATGTTTTTCTGGTGTGTTTTGATGTGTTTTGAATGCATCTGCTAACCGTTTCTGTCGCAATTATTATTATTGTTTAATTTTTTTTAGGTAGATAAAGGTTAGTTTTTATTTATTTTATTTTTTAGTTAGGTAAAGGTTAGGTTAGGTTAGGTTAGGTTAGGTTAGGTAAAGGTTAGGTTAGGTATGGGCTAGGTTAGGTATGGGTTAGGTTAGGTAAAGGTTAGGTTAGGTTAGGTTAGGTTAGGTATGGGTTAGGTTAGGTAAAGGTTAGGTTAGGTATGGGTCAGGTTAGGTAAAGGTTAGGTTAGGTATGGGTCAGGTTAGGTAAAGGTCAGGTTAGGTATGGGTCAGGTTAGGTAAAGGTTAGGTTAGGTATGGGTTAGGTAAAGGTTAGGTTAGGTTAGGTATGGGTTAGGTAAAGGTTAGGTTAGGTTTAGGTTAATTATTTATTTTTTTGTCATTTTAGCAAAAAAAATAAAAATAAATGAAATAAATTGCAACAGAAACGGTTAGCAGATGCATTCAAAACACATAAAAACACACCAGAAAAACATAAGGCGCATCAGAAAATCGTTGGTTGGGTGAAACTATAAATTGACCGTTATAAGAGATGTAGTAGTGTTTGAGGGGAAGGTGTGATCTAGGGCAGTGTGGTTTGGTGAAGAAAGATAGGAGCACTGAGAGGGGTTTAGTAGTAGGGATAGATACACTACAAAGATACCTCCATGAAGGATAGGTGTGCAGGATGAGGGGCACAGGTTTTTTTTTTGCTAAAATGACAAAACAAAAAAAAAATTAACCTAAACCTAACCTAACCTTTACCTAACCCATACCTAACCTAACCTTTACCTAACCTGAGAAGGGGGGAAGAGTGGAATACACGGAGAAATAATAATAATAATAATAATAATTTTATTTCACCCGAAGGCATGCAGGAAAAAAAAGACAGCATAATATACAGTAATGAGGGAATTAACTGAAGTACTAAAGCAAATATAATAAAATATATACATGTGGGCAATAGTTAATAATGATACTAATAATTTTAATAACACCCGGAGGCACGCAGGAATAAAAAGACAGCATAATATACAGTAATGAGGGAATTAACTGAAGTACTAAAGCAATATAATAAAATATATACATGTGGGCAATAGTTAATAATGATACTAATAATTTTAATAACACCCGGAGGCATACAGGCAAAAAAGCAACAACAACAAGACAGAGTTATAAATGAGTTAAATGTTGTTAAATGCAAAGAGTTGTATGTAACTGTTAGGAGGTGTAAGAGTGGCCCATGGCAGTGCTGTGTGGGGAGGGAACACTACTATGGTCATGGTGCTTAGGACAGGGCAGCATGGTGGCTTAACCCCTTCACGCCCAGATCTTTCCTGGGCTATACAAAAATCGCCTGTTGTTAGCCATAGCATTACGAGAAGTAACTGAATATACCAAATTAGTGAGTGGACAAGGATACTAAACAGGTCATATCTATAAAAACATTGCTTATATTAATTTAAAATCATCTAATGGTGGTCAAATTACATGAAAATAACGTTCTGGGTCTCAAGGGGTTAGAACATAAGAACATAAGAAAGTAAGGAAGCTACAAGAGGCCGTGAGACCTACACGAGGTAGTTCCTGTTACCTAACTCTACCTATATCCACCTCTCTTCCCCATCCATGAATTTATCCAGACTCCTTTTAAAGACCCCAATAGACTCCGCATTGACCACCTGACGATTTAGTCCATTCCAATCATTCACCACCCTATTTGTGAACCAGTTTCTCCCAATTTCCTTTTTAAATCCACGCTTTTCCAGCTTGAATCCGTTACTTCTGGTTCTACCCTGCTTACTAACCTTAAGAACTTTTCCTACCTTAACCCCTTCACGCCCAGAACGTAATTTCCATTGTAATTTGGCTACCATGAGATGATTTTTAGTGACTATAAGCAATGTTTTATAGATATGACCTGTTTAGTAGCCTTGTCCACTAGTTAATTTGGTATATTCAGTGACTTTTCGTTATTTTATGGCTAACAACAGACCATTTTATATAGCCAAGGAAAGATCTGGGCGTGAAGGGGCTAAGTAGGGAGGTAGGTTAAGGTGGTGACGGGCTGACAGGAAGGTTAAAGTTTAGCCGGATACTCTTTCTCCATACTTATATCACTTATATACCCATACCACTTATACTTATACTTATATCACTATACCCATACCACTTATACTTATACTATACACACCAACATACTCTCTTTTCCTATTTATTGCCTGAGAAATACGTACACCCAAGCATTATTCAGATGTGGGCTCAAATAAGTGTCATTTGTTTATGCTTATACAAGATGTGGGCTCAAATAAGTGTCATTTGTTTATGCTTATACAAGATGTGGGCTCAAATAAGTGTCATTTGTTTATGCTTATACAAGATGTGGGCTCAAATAAGTGTCATTTGTTTATGCTTATACAAGATGTGGGCTCAAATAAGTGTCATTTGTTTATGCTTATACAAGATGTGGGCTCAAATAAGTGTCATTGTTTATGCTTATACAAGATGTGGGCTCAAATAAGTGTCATTGTTTATGCTTATACAAGATGTGGGCTCAAATAAGTGTCATTGTTTATGCTTATACAAGATGTGGGCTCAAATAAGTGTCATTGTTTATGCTTATACAAGATCTGGGCTCAAATAAGTGTCATTGTTTATGCTTATACAAGATCTGGGCTCAAATAAGTGTCATTTGTTTATGCTTATAAGAAAATGATTATAACAGTCAAACAAAACAAATGGAGTGGTTGTGAATCCTAATACTATTGTGTCAAGAAACTATTGATGTGCTCCGTATAGATAGCCCGTCAGGGTGGCAAGGTTGGTGAGACGTGAGTTCGCAATGTGCAGCGTCCCTGTGCATTCGGTCAGCGGTTCGAGTCCGCCTAGTTCGTGCTGACGTGGCGGCGCTTTGTATAGTCAATAACCTTGTAGTTGGTACTTGCAAAGTGTCTAGATAGGATGAAAATCTTATCTTATCTTCCATATAGATAGAGATAGTTGGAAGTGTATCATCGGCAGTCTAATAGCCCTGTGTCTAACCTCATAAGATACTATTACGGGAAAATCTGACTTCAAGCAGAAAGAAGTACAGTAAAACCTCTCATATTCGGACTAATTGGGCCAAGGAGTGGTCCGAGTAATGCAAGGATCCGAATAATGGGGGGATATGTAAAAAAAAAAAAAATAATAATAATAATAATTCTAGGTGTATATACGTATATATAGCTAGGACATTTCGACCACTAAAAAAAAAAAAAAAAAAAAAAAAATTCTAGGTGTTTAATAGGTAAATAGCTAGGAAATTTCGACCCCTAAAAAAAAAGGAGATCCGAACAATGTCAAAGTCCGAATACGAGAGGTTTTACTGTAGTAGTATTTATGTGCTCCATATAGATAGCGATAGTTGGAAGCGTATCATCGGCCGTCTAACTTCTAACCTCATAAGATATTACGGGAAAATCTGACGTCAAACAGGAAGTACGTAGTATAGTCTGTATGTGCTCCATCCCCGTATGAAAAAAAATAATATCGCGTGTGGAGGTATATATTACAAGCCCGATGATTTTTTTTAGCAACTTTCGTCCGATGCTTGCATGTGAGGAAATCCAGGGTGTTGTTGCCGAAACGATTTTTTTTTTTTTTTTATCGGGTCAGAGCCTTGTCACTATGCAAGGATGCGCATCTGCTACAATAAAGGGTATAGGTAAGGGTAAGGGTAGGGTTAGGTAGGTGAGGGTAGAGGGTAGGGTCAATATAAAAGGCGGTGATATGATAGCGTTGTGTACACTGGACGTCATTGCATTCAAGGGTTAAGAGGAACACGGAAAAATAATTGTAACCTGTTTGTGGGCCCTTGCAGGTTTGTGAAAAGTGGGATTCCTGTGACTTGTGAGTTGTGTTTGTAAAGTTTTGTGGAGTAATTATATAAGGAGGAAGCTGTCTCGTGCCATATTGAGAGAGAGAGAGAGATATATATGGGAGTAACAATTTGGGGGTTTATAGGATTATTCCTCAAAATATTTCAAGTATGTTCACTGATGCATATTTGAAATTGTATTGTGTGTGGGTGTGGGTGTAGGTGTGTGTGGGTGTGGGTGTGGGTGTGTTGTTGTGTGTGTGTGTGTGTGTGTGTGTGTGTGTGTGTGTGTGTGTGTGTGTGTGTGTGTGTGTGTGTGTGTAAAAAGAATGACGAACAACATCAACAATTTGAAATAACTGTAAAACGGCAGTGACATTTAGTAGATTTTCAATGATACCAGGGATTTATATAGACATTTCAAGCAACTCAATACTAAAGGCAAAGGTTAGGTGTTGATTTAGTACACATCAACCACCACTCATGACAACCAACACAAACCCACCACCACCACCACACCCCACCACCACCATCCCAACCATCCCCCCACCCCCACCACACCACCACCCACCACCACCACCACCACCACCACCACCACCCACCACACCACCACCACCACCACACCACCACCACACCATCACCACACCACCACCATCACCACCACCACCACCACCACCACTACCACCACCCCCCTACCACCACACCACCACCATACCACCCACCCCATACCCACCACCACCATCCACCACACCACCATCACCACCACCATTACACCACCACACCACCACCACCACCACCACACCATTACCACCACCACCACCGATTCCACCACCACCACCATTACACACCACCACCACCACACCACCACCACCACCATTCCACCACCACCACCACCACCACCACCATACCACCACCACCACCACCACCCCACACCACCATCCACCACCACCACCACCACCCCACCAACCACACCACCACCACCACCACCACCACCACCACACCACCACCACCATTACCACCACCACTCCACCACCACCACCACCACCACCACCACCACACATACCACACCACCACCACCACCTACCACCCCCACCCCCACCCCACCACCACCACCACCACCCACCACCACCACCACCACCACCACCACCACCACCACCACCACACCACCACCACCACCACCACCATCCACCACCACAACCACCACCACATACCACCACCACCACCACCCACCACACCACCACCACCACCACCACCACCACCACCACCACCACCACCACCACCACCACCACCACCACCACCACCACCACCACCACACCACCATACCATTACCACCACCACCACCACCACCATCACCACCAACCACCATTACCACCACCACCACCACCACCATTACCACCACCACCACCACCACCACCACCACCACCACCACCACACCACCACCCCACCATTACCACCACCACCACCACCATTACCACCACCACCACCACCCATTACACCACCACCACCATTACCACCACCACCACCACCATTACCCACCACCACCACCATTACCGCCGCACCACCACCATTACCACCACCACCTCCACCACCACCACCACCACCACCACCACCACCATCCACCACCACACCACCACCACCACCACCACCACCACCCACCCCACCCCACCACCACCACCACCACCACCACACCACCACCACCACCACCACCACACCACCACCACCACCACCACCACCACCACCACCACCACCACCACCACCACCACCACACCACCACCACCACCACCAACCACCACCACCATTACCACACCACCACCACCACCACCACCACCACCATTACCACCACCACCACCACCACCACCACTCCTCTCTTTCATGTCTGTAACACTCAACACTTATTTGCTACTTACCTCCTCATGTTTAGAGAGAGAGAGAGAGAGAGAGAGAGAGCGAGAGAGAGAGAGAGAGAGAGAGAGAGAGAGGCATAAACAGACCGTGCTAATCATCTTCACATCATCCAATCACCAATGATGATTTTCTTAAATTAACTAAAGCGAGATTGGGAATTAAATCATAAAAATATCCAATCTCTTAATTAACAAATTGATATCAAAAGAATTAATAGTCAGAATTTTGTATTAATTTTGATGTTATTAGCATTCTTTCTTACTGTGTGTGTGTGTGTGTGTGTGTGTTGTGTGTTTGACAATTTCAAGGTGGCACTGGGATCGCCCTAAAACATGTGGCATAGGAAGGTGCCAGATGCCTTGACACCCCTCCTTCCCACCCCCAACTTCCCCCTATACCCCCTCCCTATACCCCCTCCCTCCTACCCTTGGCAGCTACACCTTCCCCTCACCCCCTCCCCTCCCCTCCCCTCTAGCAATTCTTTCCTGACCCTCCCCAAACACCTCACCCCTCCATTTCCTCCCTCTATCCCCTACCAATCACCCCCCCCCTTCTACCAATCCCCACCACACACACACCCCTTCTACCAATCCCCACCCCACACACACCCCTTCTACCAATCCCCACCCCACACACACACCCCTTCTACACCCCCCCACACACCCCTTCTACCATCCCCACCCCACACACACCCCTTCTACCAATCCCCACCCCACACACACACACCTTTACCAACCTCCACCCCCACACACACACCCCTTCTACCAATCCCCACCCCACACACACACCCCTTCTACCAATCCCCACCCCACACACACCTTCTACCAATCCCACCCCACACACACCCCTTCTACCAATCCCACCCACACCCCCTTCTCCAATCCCCACCCCTCACGCACACCCCTGTCTAAATCTCACCCCACACACACACCCTCTTTACCAATACCAACCACACACCCTCCCGACCAATACACTTCCAAATCTCCCACATTGGCACTGCTAGGCATGTTCTTAATTGGCCCTTATGAAAATTTCGTCGAGATTATGCAGTGTAGTGAAGTGAAAGGAAATAAGGAGAAAGGATGTAAGATAGATAAGAGGGAGAGAGAGAGAGAGAGAGAGAGAGAGAGAGAGGAGAGAGAGGGGAGAGAGAGAGAGAGAGAGGAGAGGGGGAAAAAAAAGGGAAAGAAAAAAAGAAAAAAGGGGGGAGGGGAAAAAAGGAGAGAGAGGGGAAGGGGAGAGGGGAGAGAGAGAGAAAAGAGGGAGAAGGGGAAAAAAGGAAAAGAAAAAGGAAAAGAGGGGAAAAGGAGGAAAAAAGGGAAAAAGGAAAAAAAGAAAAAAAGGGGAAGGGGAAGGAAAAAAAGGAGAGAGAGAGAGAGAAGAGAGGGGAGAGAGAGGGGAAAAAGAGAGAGAGAGAGAGAGAAAAAGAGAGAGAGAGAAAGGGGGAAAGGGAAAAAATTGTGAAATAAATTTAAAATGTGATAAAAAAGGGGGAGAGGAAAAAAAGGAAAAGGAGAAGAAGAGAGGGAGAGAGAGAGGGGAGAGGGGGGGGGGAAAAGGAGAGAGAGAAAAGGGAAAAAGGAAAAAGGGAAAGAAAAAGGAAAGAGGGGAAGGGGAAAGGAAAAGGGGGGAAAGAAAAAAGGAAAAAAGGAGGAGAGGAAGGAAAGGAAAGGAGAGGGGGAGAGAGAGAGGAAGAGGGGAGAAAAGAGAGAAGAGAGAGAGAGAGATTTTAAAAGGGCCTTCATGAAATTTTAAAAAAGGAATTCAGGTTTAAAAAAACCTTAGATAAAAAAATAAAAATAAAGGGAGTGTTTTTCCCCAAAGGGGGGGGGCTAACTTGTTTTTTATAAGGGGTTTGTGTGTCAAGAGGAGAAAAGAGAGAGAGAGAGAGAAAAAAAAAAAATTTCCCTAACTTCTCGGGTACATTTTTTTTTCGTGTATTTAAGTAACACGTAAACAGGAGGGGGAAGGGACAGTCGTCCCCTTTAAACCTTTAGCCCAAAACAACATTTAAAAAAAAATGGTCGCACACCCCATTCTCCCCTCTCTCCTCTCCCCTTCTTTTCCCCCTTCCCCCGTTTGTCTATCCCCCTCACCCTCACCCTCCTGGGTTCCGGGGGGAAAAAAACCCTCCTCTCGCTCCCTTTCGTCTCTCCCTCTCTCTCTCTCGGTCTCTCTCTCTCTTCCCTCCCTCTCCTCTCTCTCTCTCTCTCTCTTTTCTCTCTCCCCTCAAATGCCCTATCAAAACTGTAAAGGAAAATTTTTCAATGTTTTAAAATTTTTTTTAAAATTTATTGTTAGAGAGAGAGAGGAGAAAGAGAGAGGAAGGGGGGAAGAGAGGAGAGAAAAATGGTTTTTGTTTTTTCGTTGTTTTTTAAAAATTTTCTGTGCCTTTAAATTTGTTTTGTGTGTGTGGGGTGGTGTGTTTTTTTTGGGGGGGGACTGTGTGTGTGGGGCGTGTGTTGTGTGACTGTGTGTGTTGGGGGGACTGTGTTTTGTTGTGTGTTTTTGTGTGGTGTGGTGTTTTTGGTTTTTTTTCCCATAAATTTGGGGGAAATGGGGGGAGGGTGTCGTGGCGGGGCCCCTAAATTTTATACAAGAAAACACTTTCCATGAATTTCCCTGCTCCCTTTCCTTTTCCAAAATTTTTTTCCCCTTTTTACAAGTCAGTTTTTTGGGGATTTAAAATTTTGGAGATTATGTTTTAAACAAGTAAATAAGGTAGTTTTTATGAAGAAATTTTATCCCTCTATATTTGCTATCACCTTTCTGCTCTCTTGTCACCCCCCCCTTTCTTTTGGGCTTTAAATTTACCCCTTTAAACCTCTAAAAGATTTTTCCCTTTAAAAAAAAAAGATTGTTTTTTGGGCCCAAAAGAAACGAAAAGTAACTGAATATAAAAAAATTTATTTTAGTCACAAAGGATACTAAACAGGTCTTCTATAAAATATCCCTTTACCCCACTACAAAATCGTTTAATGGTACCCAAAATTTCTTAAAATGACTTTTCTGGCCCCCAAGGGGTTAATTTCCCCTGTTAATTTAAATAATAAAATGATTTTTGATTATAGGATAGTGACTTTTGTGGAAGAATAACAAATGCCTTTTAGGGTGTCCCTTTGATCATTGCCCCCAAAGGAGGGAGGAGAGAGAGAGAGAGGAGGGGAGAGAGAGAGGAGAGAGAAGGAGAGGGGAAAAAGAGAGAGAGAGAAGAAAAGGGGGGGAAGGGAGAAAAAGGGAAGGGGAGAAAAGAGAGAAAAAAGGCGGTGGGAAAGGGGGGAAATTGGCAAAAAACCCCCGGGTTATAAAAAAATGTGAGGGTTTTTTGGAAAAAAATTTCCATTTACTGGTTTTCAAGGAAAAAAAACAAAAGGGGGTAAACTTTTAGTTTTTTTTTTGGGGGTTTTTAAGGAAAAAAGGGCGGGAAAAAACAAAAACCCACACCCCCCCCCCCCCCGCACCCCCCCCCCCCCCCCCCACACCCCCCCCCCACACCCCTTGTTCCCCCCCGGGGGAAAAAGGGGCAGAGTTTTTTTTTGGGGGTTTAAAAAAGGGGGGGAACCAATGGGGGGGGAAGGGGGGGGGAAAAGGGGGGGGGGGGTTAGGGGGGGGGGTGGTGGGGGGGGAAAGGAAGGGGGGAGGGGGGTGGGGGGAAGGGGGAGGGGGGGGAAAAGTTACAAAAAACCAAAAAGGGGGGGGGGGGGTTTTATCCTTTCTCCCCCCTTCACCCCAGTAAAAAGGGAAAATTTTTAAATTAAGGGAATTTTTGGGGGGGGAAGGGGTTTTTTTAAATTTAATGGCTTTGGGGGGGGGGGAAGGGGGGGTTAAAAAAATGTCACAAAAAAAATTCCCCCAAGGGTTTTTAAATTTCCCTTTTTTTTTTCCCTTCCCTTCGCCTCCCCTTCCCTTTTCCCCTTTTTTGGGGGGGGGGGCCCGGGGGGGCCCTTCCCTTTTACCCCCCCCCCCCCCCGGGGGGTTTTAACCCCAAAAATTTTTTTTTTTTAAAAAAATTTTTTCCCTTCCCCCCTTCCCCCCCCTTTCTTTCCCTTCCCCCTTCCCTTCCTTCCTTTTCCCCCCTTTCCCTCCATTTAGCCCTTCCCTTATTTTTTCTTTTCCCGGGTCCCATCTATGCCTTCCATTATTCTCCCCTTTTCTCTCTCCCCTTTTCTCTCCCTCTCCTCTCCCTCCTCCCTCTCCTTCTCCCTCTCCCCTCCCTCTCCTCCCCCCTCCTCTCTCTCTCCCCTTCTCTCTCTCTCCTCCCCTTTTCCCTTTTCCCCTCTCCTTTTTTAATTATTTTTTGATTATTTTTTTATAGAAATGTTATGAAGTTTATAAAATTACATCATGCTTTTACATTATTATTATTATTACCCTTATTTTTATTTTATTACCATTATTGATTTATTATTACCATTTTTTATTTATTTTTTTTGCATTATCAAAATTCATTTTTTTTTACTCGTTAAATCAAAAACCCTGGTATTTTTTTTTAGGTGATTCAAATTTTGGGAAAAGGGGAGAGAGAGAGAAAGAGAGGGGAGGAGAGGAGAGAGAGAGAGAGGGGAAGGGGAGAAGAGAGAGAGAAAAGAGAGAGGGGAAAAATGGGAAGGGAAAAGAGGGGAAAGGGTTTTTTTTTTAGGAATAAGAAAGAAAAGAGAGAGAATAAATATATTTTTAGGGTTTTTTTTTGTTTTTTTTTTTTTTTTTTAAATTTTTTTTTGGGTTTTGGTTTTTTCCAAATTTTTTTTTTTTTTTTTCCCTTTATTTGGGCCTTTCCCTTTTTTTTTAATTATTTTTTTTTTTTTCCTTTTTTTTTTAAATTTTTTTTTCTTTGGTTTAAATTTTTGTTTTCCCCCATTCTTTCTTTCTTTTTTCTGTCCTTTCTTCTTTCTTTCCTTTCTTCCTTTTTTTGGGTTGTTGTTTTTTTTTTTTTTTTTTCTTCTGTTTTTGTTTCGCTTTTGTTTTTTTTGTTTGTTTTTTTTTTCTTTTTGTTTTTTCTGTCCCCTTTTTTTTTTTTCTTGTCTTTTTTGTTATTTTAAAGGTTTTTTTTTGAAAAGTTTACGAAATTAGAATTATTTTTCACCCCGGTTTCCGTCTTTTGGTTGGGCGTTTTTTTTGGGGTTCGTCCCTGTTGCCTTGGGGCCCTTTGTTTCCCGCCTTTTTTTTTTCCCTTAAAAAACTGGGGGTGTTTTTCCGGGGGGGTTTTTCTTTTGGGGGGGTTTTGGGCGCGTTTTCGGGTTTTTGCCCCCCCCCCCCCTTTTTTTTATTCCGGTTTTCTGGTTAAATTTTTGGGTTTTGTCTTTTTGGGGTTTTTTTTTCTCCCTTTTTCCATAAACCTTTAAATTTTTTTCCACCCTTTCCTGTAATTTTGGGGGGTGCCTCTTTATCCCCCCCCCCCCCCCAAATTTTTTTCCTCGAAGACCTCTCTCCCGCTCTCCCCTCTCTCCTCTTCCCTCTCTCTCACTCTCTCTTTTCCCCGATTCCCCCTCGTCCTCTCTCTCTCTCTCTCTCTGTTCTCTTCTCTCTTTCCCCGTCCCCCTCAATCTCCTCTCTCTCTCTCTCTCTTTTGTTAGGCGGGTGGTTTTTTTGTATGTCATTAAAACATTTAATTTTTTTTTCATTTTGCTGCCATCACCCAAACCACACACACACACACACACACACACCACAAACACACACCACACCCCACACACACACACACACACACACCCACACACACCCCCGGAACACAACCCCACAAAACAACCACACATCCTTGCAAAGCCTATTCTCTCTCTTTATCTTTATCTATCTTTTATCTTTTCTCTATATTTTCTATTTCTCTTTTTTCATTTTTCTCCTCTCTCTCTCCTCTCTCCTCTCTCCTCCCCGGGGCTCCCCTTTGCTCTCTCCTCCCCTCTCTCTCTCTCTCCCCCCCTTCCTCCTCCTCTCTCTCTAAATTCTTTTCTCATCTCTCTTTTCCACCCTCTCCTCTTTTCCCCTCTCCCTATCTCCTCCTCTCTCTCTCCTCCCCTCCTCTCTCCTCCTCTCTCTCTCTCTCTCTCCCTCTCCCTTTTCCTCTCCCCCCCCCTCCCCCTCTCTCTCCTCTGGGTTCTCTCGCCTCTCTCCTCTCCTCTCCATCCCTCTCCCCCAAAACTCACTCTCTCTCTCTGTGTGTTAGCTCTCCCGGGGGAAGGGCAGGGCAACAGGGGGGGCGACCCCCTTCTCACCCGCCAGGCCTGGGAAAAAAAGGGTTAAATACGTGTGCATCCCCCTACCCCCTTCTCCCCTTTCCCATGTGATTTAGCCCTTTCGTTCTGTAAAATTAAATTTTTGAACTTTTTTTCCCCTCCTCCCTCTATAGTTTCCACCCCCTTTCCCTTTCCCCTTTTCCCTTTTTTTCATCGCTACTTCAGTATTCCCCCTCCTCCTTCCTTCCTTTTTAAGTTCTATTTCCCCCCACCTCCTCCTTCCTCCTCCTCCCCCTTTCCCCCCTCCTCCCCCCCTCCTCCTCCTCCTCCTCCTCCTCCTCCCTCCTCCCCTCCTCCTCCGTTAATTCTGGTCGCCTTTTTTTGGGGGGTAAAAATAAACCCAAAATTTGGGAAATTAAATGCAAAAAAAGACAACCCAATTAATTCCATCTCTGCAAAATTAAATCTTATAAAGAGAGCCCTGCGGAAACTTTTTTTTTTCCCTTAAAATCGTAAAAAAATCCGTGGGGACTTGTAGAAACCTTTAAAAATCTTTAAAAGGGTTTTGGGATGTCTTTTAACCCAAGAACCTTTTCGGCTTTCAACTCAAGTGACAACAAGAAAAAATTTTTTTAAAACACAAAACGGTCCCCCGTTCATAAACGTTTTCCCCCGAAAAAATTTTATTTAAAATTTTTAAAGTTTTGTTCGTTTAAAAAAAATTTAAACCCGAAAATTTGCTGTCAAAGGGCCAGCACAAAAACTACATTTAAAAAAAAAACCCTTGACGCGCACTGTAAAGTAATGGGGTATTGATAGGGGCCCTGCTAATTCTAATATAGTCCCCCGGATCAAATTTTTTTTTAAGTGGAGTTTGTAGTTAGTAAATTTTAAATACCCTATCTTTCCCCTCACTACAAATTTCCATGTTCCTACCCTTTCTTTGGGGCCCTGGTATCTTTTTTTTCCAAAACCTGTTCCTCCTACATTTTGTTGATAGTTAGAAGTAATGTATACAACAGATACCCTTTTTTATGGACCAATAGGTCCCTCCTGGTGTCTTTTTACCCCTATGTACCCCCCTATGTATTCCCCCTTTCCTCCTCCCCCTTTCCTCCCTCCTTTGCCTTTCCCCCCTTCCCCCGGTTTTCCTCCCCCTCCTCCTTTTACCTTCTTACCCTTTTATAACCCTCCCCCTTTTTTCCCCCTTTCCCTTCCTTTTTTCCTCCCCCCTCCTCCTTCCCCTTTTTTCCCTTCTACCCAACACCTTTTTCCTGTTTCCCCCTTCTTTATCCCATTAGTCCTTTTCCCTTTTCCCTTCTCTTCCTCCTCCTATCTCTCCTGTTTTCCTCCATTCCCTCCTGTCTTTAGTTCATTCCTCCTTATTCCTCCTGTTTCACTTCATTCGGTTTCTCTCCTCCTTCTCCACCTCCACTTTATTCCTTTTCTTTGTTTCCCCTTCTTTCCTCTGTGCTTTCCCCCTCTTTCCTCCCTTCTTCACTACAGCCTCCCCTCTACCCTCTTCTTTTTATTCCTCTTTTCCTCCTTTTTCCCTTTCCCCTTTCCCTTCCTTTTTAAAACCATTTACCTCTCTCTTTTTCTTTTTTTCTTCATAATCCCCTCCCCTCCCCTCTCTCTCTCCTTTTCTCCCTCTCCCCCTTCTCTCTCCTCTCGGCCCCTCTCTCTCTCTCCTCTTATTTTCTTCTCTCTTCTCTTCTCTTCTCTCCCCCTCTCTCTTCTCTCTCCCCTCTTTTTTATTCTAACTCCCTCTCTTCCTATTTATCGTCTCCTATCTTCACTCTATTTACCTCTTCTTCTTCTTTATTCCCTTTTATTCTCATTATTTCTTTACTTGCCCTTTATTTCTTTACTTGCCCTTTATTTCTTTACTTGCCCTTATTTTCCCGTTTACTTGCCCTTTATTTTCTTTCCCCCTTTCCCTTCCCTATAGCCCTTCTAACATCCTCTCCTCTCTCTTCCTCTCTTCTTTCTACCCTCTCTCCTTCTATCATCTCCCCCTCCCACATTCTTTTCCTCTCCCTCCCTCCTCCTCTCCTATCCTTCTCATAAATCTTCACCTCTACCTCTCTCTCTCTCTTCTCTCTCTCTCTCTCACTCTCTCTCCTCTCTCTCTCTCTCTCTCTCTCTCTCTCTCTCTCTCTCTCTCTCTCTCTCCTCCAATATTCCTCTTTGCTTGTAAGAGGACATTGTGTGTTTAGTACCATTTTGTGTCTTGATTAACCTCTCTCTCTCTCTCTCTCTCTCTCTCTCTCTCTCTCTCTTCCTCTCTCTCTCTCTCTCTCTCTCTCTCTCTCTCCTCTCTCTCTCTCTCTCTCTCTCTCTCTCTCTCTCTCTCTCTCTCTCTCTCTTCTCCATCTCTCTCATCTCTCTCTCTTATCTCTCTCTCTCTTCTCTCTCTCTCTCTCTCTCTCTCGTCTCTCTTCCTCTGTCTCTCTCTCTCTCTCTCATCTCTCTCTCTCTCTCTCTCTCTCCTCTCCTCTCTCTCTCTCTCTCTCTTCATTCTCTCTCTCTCTCTCTCTCTCCTCTCTCTCTCATCCTCTCTCTCTCCTCTCTCTCTCTCTCTCTCTCTCTCATATGTCTGGGTTGGGTGTTATTTGTGTTTCTTTGTCTTTTCTTCCCTCATTTTCAGTTTCCTGTTTTCCTTCTCAGGTTATTGTCCTCTTTTTTTCTTCCTTTTTTCTTTCCTCCTTCCTCCTTATTTGCTTGCGTATCTGATTGCCTTGTTTTTGTTTGTTTGTTCCTGTTTGTTCCTGTGGTATTTGACGGTGTTTTTCCCAATGATTATGTGTGATTTGCTTTTTTTTTTTTTCTTACGTCATATGTTTGGATTTTTTTTTTTGGGTGTGGAAATTGTGGCGTGTGCATTATTTTTTTTTTCTTCTGGTTTTTTTATTGTGTTGGTCATTTTGTGTGGTGGTGGTAGTGTTTCTTGTATTGTGTCGTGTGTTTCATTTTGTATTGTGCATGATTGTGTTGGTAATGGTGTTTTGTGTGGTGATATTACGTATTGTGGTGGTTTGGTGGAATTTTTTTTGTGGGTTGGGGGTTGGAATTTTTTTTTGTGGGTTGAGGGTTGGAATTTTTTTTGGGGGTTTTGAGGTTTTGGAATTTTTTTTTTGTGGGTTGGGGGGGTTTGGAAATTTTTTTTTTTGGGGGTTTTAGGGTTGGAATTTTTTTTGTGGGTTGAGGGTTGGAATTTTTTTTGTGGGTTGGGTTGGAGTTTTTGGGGATCACCTAAGATCCGTCCCCCCAGAATTCCACCTAAGACATCCCCCGGGATATCCCACCGAAAACCGTACCCCACCCCACGTGAATGAATATAAAAAATTGGGATCAAATATATTCCTCTGTTATGATTTTTTTGTAAAAGTTTAAAAGCAAAAAATTAGAGAAATATACATTTTCCCAAAATAAAAAATACATTATACTTTACTCTTTATTCCAAAATACAGTACATTTATTTCGGGGGGATTTATATTTCCCGCATCGTTTTTTGGGGCATTTCCACAAAAACATCCTTCATCGGAGTATTTTGTTCAATTCCCCGTTACACAATACACACTTAACTTCCGTTTAAAAAGTCTGTTTTTTTGAAGCCCCCCAAAATAACTTTAGGGGATCCCCACACAACAGTGGTAGGACGCAGGTTTTGAAGCTCCTAGATTAATTTTTTTTTAGCCCACTTACTTTTATATAGTCCTCCTACCTGACGGGAGGGTCCTGACTCTCCCTTTTCCCCATTTGCCTAATCTCATTGGGAAGGTAAAGTCGGTGGTTTTGACCCCCCCCTTTAAAGCTGTCACCCCCAAGGATACCCCACCTGAAAACCGTCACCCTGCCATACCTGGGTGAGGGATCTTCGGGTCCGAATTTTTTTTTTTGGGGGTTGGGGTTGGGAGGTTGTATTTTTTTTTTGGTTGGGTTGGGTTGGGGGCTTTTTGGGGGGTGTCGGGGTTTTGGGGGGGGTTTTAAAGGGGGTTTGGGGGTGGTCGGGGGGGGGGGGCCCTTAGTCCCCCAAAAATTACAATGCATCATAATCATCATCATCATCATCATCGTTTTTTATTTTCATCTTATTTCCCCTTCATTTCCCCTTACTTTATTATACTATTTATCTTTCAAATCAGCTTACGATAAATCTCTGCCTCTTATAGATTGTGCCTGTTTGTGTTGTGTTTTTGTGTGATGTGTGTGTGTGGGTGGGGTTTTTGGTTTTGTGTGATTAAGATATTAGATAAAGGTTTAGGAAGAGAGAGAAAAGAAAAAGGGAGGGGAAAAGTTAACATTGTACTACCAAAAAAGCTAAATTTCAACTGGGGTGGGGGGGAAGGAAGGAAGGAAGAAGGAATAAAAAGAAAAAGGAAAAAAAAAAAGGGTTACTTTTTTTTTTATTTTCCTGCTTATGGAGGTAGAGTCCCTTTTCATTCTTTTTGATCGGGGAGAATGGGGGGGGGGCAGGTAATGGGATGGGGGAGGAGGACATGGGAGGAAAGGGAGAGAGGGACGTGGAGTGATAAGTAGAAGGAAAGAGGAGGGGGTGACAGGGGAGGAAGGAAGAGGAGAGGTAAAGGGGGAAAGGGAGGAAGGGGGGGTGCATGGAGGGGGGGAAGAGGGGAGAGAGGTGACAGGGGAGGGGGGAAAGGGGGGAGAAGGGACTGGGGGGGAGGAGGAAGAGGAGAGTGACAGGGGAGGGGGAAAGGGGAGAGAGTTTACAGGGGAGGGAGGAGGAGGGGAGGGTACATGGGGGGAAAAAGGGGGGAGAGGATTACAGGGGAGGGGGGAGGAAGGGAAGGTGACATGGGGGGGAGGAAGAGGGAAGGATTTAAGGGAGGGAGGAGGAGGGAGGTGCATGGGAGGGAGGAAGGGGGAAGGATTACATGGAGGGAGGGGAAGGGAGGGGTACTGGGAGGGGAAAGAGTGAGGAGATACAGGGGAGGGAGGAGGGGAAGGAAGGGACTGAGACAGGGCCTTTTTAAATAGTGTATTAGAACCTGCAGGGGAGGGGGGAAAAGGGGGACGGTGACTGGGGGGGAGGAGGAGGGGGGGAGAGGGACATGGGGGTGATGTGGAGGAGGAGGAAGGGGGGGGATGTAGGAAGGGGAGTGGGGGTGATGTGGAGGGGAGAAGGGGAAAATAATATTGAAGGAGCAAGATTGGAAGGGTGGAGGGAAGGCCTTGGGAGTGTTTTGGGAGGAAGGAGGGGGGGGGGAGGGGGGAGAAAGGGTGAGGAACAATTTTGAGCACTACCCACTCCCCCTCTCTCTCTCTCTCTCTCTCTCTCTCTCCTCTCTCTCCTCTCTCCTCTCTCCTCTCTCCCTCCCCCCTCCCTCTCTCGCCCTCTCTTTCCCCCCCAACTCCTTTCTCTCCATCCCCTCCAAAACCCCCCCTCTCCCCCTCTTCCAAATTTTTTTGCTCCGTCCCTTTACTCTCCCCTCTCCTCTCCCCTCTCCTCCTTCTCCTCCTCTTTCCCTCTCTCCTCCTCTCTCTCCTCCTCTCCCTTTTAAGGGGATAAGCTGAAGTTCTCCACCTTCCTAATCCCTTCCCCCCTTTCCCCCCTTCCCCTCCCTTCCTTCCCTCCCCCTCCTCCCTTCCCTTCCCTTCCCCTTTTCCCTTTTCCCCCTTCCCTCCTTTCCCTTCCCTTTTCCTTCCCCTTTCCCTTTCCCCCCCTTTCCCCCCCCTCCCTTTTCCCCTCCCTTCCCCCCCCTCCCCCCCTTCCTTCCTCTTCCCTTTCCCTTCCCCTTTTCCCCCCCCCCTCCCCCCTTCCCTCCCTTTCCCCCCTTTTTCCCCCCCCCTTTTTCCCTTTTCCCCCCCTTTTTCCCCCTTCCCTCCCTTTCCCCCTCCCCCTCCCTTCCTCATTCCCCTTCCTTTTTTTTTATTATGGTTTTTTTTTTTTTTTTTTGTCCCCCCCCCCAAATTTTTTTAAATTTTAAATTTTTATTTTTATTTTTTTTTTTTTTTTTTTTTTTTTTTTTCCCCTTTTTTCTTATTTAACTTTTTTAAACTTTAGTTTTTTTTTTTCCCCTTTTTTTTTTCCCCCCCCTTTTTTTCTTTCCCCTCCCTTCTCCCTTTCCCCGTCCTCCCTCCCTTTTTTCCTTCCTCCTTTTTTCCCTCTTTTCCCTTTTTTTTTCCTTCCCTCCCTCCCTTCCCTCCCTTTTCCCCTTTTCCCCCCTCCCTTCCTTCCCCTTCTCCTTCCCCCTTTTCCCTTTTTTTGGGTTTTCCCCTTTTTCTCCCACTCTTTTTTTTTATTAGGAAAAAGTTTTTTTTTTTTTTTTTCCCCTTTTCCCAAAAAAAATTTTTTTTAAAAAAAAAAAAAAAAAAATGGGGGGGGGGGCCCCCCGCCAAAAAAATTTTTTTCCCCCTTTTCCTTTTTTTTTTTTTTTTTTTTTTTTTTTTTTTTTTTTTTTTTTTTTTTTTTTTTTTTTTTTTTTTTTTTTTTTTTTTTTTTTTTTTTTTTTTTTTTTTTTTTTTTCCTCTCTCTTCTCTCTCTCTCCCTTTTTTTTTCTGTTTTTTTTTTTTTTCCCCCCCCCCCCCCCCCCCCCCCCATTTTTTTTTTTTCCCTCCCTTTATTTTTTTTTTTCCCATTTTTTTTTTTGTATCTTCCCCCTCTTCCACTACCACCACCACCACCACCTTGTCCACCTCGTCCACCATCACCACCTTGTCCACCTTGTCCAACTTGTCCAACTTGTCCACCATCACCACCTTGTCCACCTTGTCCACCATCACCACCTTGTCCACCTTGTCCACCATCACCACCTTGTCCACCTTGTCCACCTTGTCCACCACCACCATCACCATCACCACCTTGTCCACCACCACCATGACCATCACCACCTTGTCCACCTCGTCCACCTCGTCCAGTTAGATAGGTTAGGTTAAGTTAGAGTTAGGTCAGGTTAGGTTAGAGTTAGACAGGTTAGGTTAGAGTTAGACAGGTTAGGTTAGAGTTAGACAGGTTAGAGTTGGAGTTAGACAGGTTAGGTTAGAGTTGGTCAGGTTTAGGTTGGTCGGTTATTTTAAATTTGCAGGGTTGGTTGAGTTAACAGGTTTGGTTTGAGTTAGCAGGGTTTGAGTTAAGTTAACGGTTGGTAGAGTTAGGTTGAGTTAAAAAGTTAGGGTTTGAGTTAGGTTTGGTTAGACAGTTACTTA
>JACEEZ010025762.1:92500-110000 GCA_016584305.1 Chionoecetes opilio | reverse complement strand
ATTTTCTTCTTCTCTTGTGATTGTTTTCTTTCCTTTTTTTCATGTCTTGATCTTTTTTTAAATCCATGTGTTCATTTTCCTAGATCTTTTTTTAAATCCACGTTTCTTTTTCCTTGATCTTTTTTTAAATCCACGTGTTCATTTTCCTTGATCTTTTTTTAAATCCACGTGTTCATTTTCCTAATCTTTTAAAAATCCGTGTTCTTTTTCCCTGATCTTTTTTAAATCCACGTGTTCTTTTTCCTTTAACCTTTTTTTAAATCCACGTGTTCATTTTCCTTGATCTTTTTTTAAATCCACGTGTTCATTTTCCTTGATCTTTTTTTAAATCCACGTTCATTTTCCTAGATCTTTTTTTAAATCCACGTGTTCATTTTCCTTGATCTTTTTTTAAATCCACGTGTTCATTTTCCTTGACCTTTTTTAATTCCACGTGTTCATTTTCCTTGATCTTTTTTTAAATCCACGTGTTCATTTTCCTAGATATTTTTTTTTTTTTTTTTGATCAAACCCGTGTCTTTTTCCTGATCTTTTTAAAAATCCACGTTTCATTTCCTGATCTTTTTTAAATCACGTGTTCTTTTCCCAGATTTTTTTTTTTTTTCCCTTTTTTTTAAATCCACGTTTTCTTTCCTTGATTTTTTTTTTAAATAAAATGTTCTTTTTCCCTTTGATCTTTTTTAAACCCGTTTTCTTTTTCCTTGATTTTTTTTTAAAAACCCACGTTCTTTTCCTAGTTTTTTTTAAAAATCCACTTTTTATTTTCCTTGTTTTTTTTTTAAAAACCCAGGTTCATTTTCCTGATTTTTTTTTAAATAAAGGTTTTTTCTTTTTCCTAGATTTTTTTTTAAATCCTGTTCTTTTCCCTTTGATCTTTTTTTTAAATCCACGTTTTTTTTCCCTGATTTTTTTTTAAATCCATTTTTATTTTCCTGATTTTTTTTTAAAATCCCGGTTTTTTTTTCCTAGATCTTTTTTTAAATCCCGTGTTCCTTTTTTAATTTTTTTTTAAATCCAGTTCATTTTCCCTTTGATTTTTTTTTTTAAATCCACGGTTAAAATTTTCCTGATCTTTTTTTAAATCCAGGGTTTTTTTTTCCTTGATCTTTTTTTAAATCCGTTTCATTTCCCTAGATTTTTTTTTTAACCCCGTTCTTTTCCCTTTGATCTTTTTTTAAATCCACGTGTTTTTTCCTGATCTTTTTTTAAATCCACGTTCTTTTTCCCTTTGATTTTTTTTTTTTTTAAAAATCCACGTTCTTTTTCCCCGATTTTTTTTTTTAAATTTTCACGTTCATTTTCCTGATTTTTTTTTTAAATCCACGTTTTTTCCTGATTTTTTTAAATAACGTGTTCTTTTTCCCTTTGATCTTTTTTAAATCCATTGTTTTTTCCTGATTTTTTTTTAAACCACTTCTTTTTCCTGATTTTTTTTTTAAATCCACGTGTTTTTTTTCCTTGATTTTTTTTTAATCCACGTGTTCTTTTTTCCTAGATTTTTTTTTTAAACCCAGGTTTTCTTTTTCCTGATTTTTTTTTTAAATCCCTTTTCTTTTTCCTTGCCCTTTTTTTAAATCCACGTGTTCATTTTCCTAGATCTTTTTTTTAAATCCACGTGTTCATTTTCCTAGACTTTTTTTTAAATCCACGTGTTCATTTTCCTAGATCTTTTTTTAAATCCACGTGTTCATTTTCCTTGATCTTTTTTTAAAATCCACGTGTTCATTTTCCTAGATCTTTTTTTTAAATCCACGTGTTCATTTTCCTTGATTTTCATGTATAATTTTGTCTTAGGTGTTTTTTTATTATTTGGTTTTCATGAGGTTCAATTTTTCCTGTCTTCATTTTCTTCTATATTTTCCTATTCTTGTTTTCTTCCTTCGTCGACTTAATACATCATTGGTTTTGTAATCGTAATTGTTGTTGTTGTTATTATTATTATTATTATTATTATTATTATTATTATTATTATTATTATTGTTATTGATGTTATTATTATTTTAGTTACTATTAATTTATTAATTCATATTAATTCTATTCATTGGTTTTGTAATCGTAATTGTTGTTTTTGGTTTTTTTATTATTTATTATTATTATTATTATTATTATTATTATTAATTATTATTATTGTTATTGATGTTATTATTATTTTAGTTACTATTAATATCATCATTAACATTAACTTATCCTTTCCGCAGGTGAGTGTTGACTTTAGACTTATCAGAACGTTCGCCTGTGACACGTAAGTAATTATCATCATCTTTATCATCATTATAATATAATTTTATCATCATTAGAATGGACCCGTTTACTCTACTTGAGGTAAGGATTGATTTGACATTTAAAGCCTCATATTTGGGCGTGATGTTTTTTTTTTCTAGGGAACAGATTTTTTGGATACAGCAATTTAATACGGGGAAAATTTAACGCTCTAAAACGACGGGCGCCATGTTGGACGTCCCCACGAAAAAACAGAGCAAAACAGCTGTGAAGCGGCCGTACTTTTGTATCCCTACAAATACCCCAACTTGCATTACCCCTACTACCGCAAGATGCCCAGAAAATCCCCTTCAAGTATGAGTGGATTCATTTGGGGTTTGTAAATATGTAATTGTGTTTATAAAAAAAAAGTGGAAAAGACGAAAGGGGGCCCTGACCCCGAAAAGTGAGACTTCGGGGATCGGTTTCCTATGGGGAGCTTAAAAAATTTCAATGACAGTACATAGACAGATGACGAACTCTAGAGGAACAGGTAGAATGTATGGCTTTCTTTCCCCCCACAAAGAAAAACTACCCCTTCGTCACTCTACTCACCACTACAACCTTTCTAACCATACATTTCTACCTTTTTCCTCTATAAGTTCGTCTATCTGTCTAGCTGTACATGTCTTTGCAGGTTCATTTAACTCCCTATAAGGAATGCCGATCCAGAAGTCATCACTTGTCTGGTTTTCACGGGCCACTTATCTCTGTCTATCCCCTTTTTCCTTAAAAACTACAACTTACATTTCACAAACACAGTGAATACCCACTACAATCACTTGAAGGAGGATTACTGGTCATCTTGCAGTAGTAGGGTAATGCAAGTTAGTAAAGGGTTTGTAAAATAAAACTATAATTTTTCAAGGATAGGCTAGTAATTATTTTTTTATGGGGTCTCGCTATGAGGTTTATTAGTGAGATAAGGGTTTGGTTAGGTTATAGTGAGGGTTTGATTAGTAATATTAACATTATATTTTTGAAGGGGTCCAGGGGGGTAAGGGGGCATCTCCCCCCCCCTTTATAATTTCAGTTTAGAGGTATCTGAAGGGATCTGTGAAGGTCTGGAGGAAAAAACACTAATAAGGGCGGGAAAGGACTCTAGAATTTTACCTAATCACTGCGTGTTGTATACATAACATGAAAAACCCAGCCTAGTCTCAATCCCTACCTCAAAAGTCTTGCATACTGCATACTACTCCCGCAACTTATCACAGCTCAGCTAAACCCCCACAGCTACATATCATTTGAAGTTATTACTGCAAAAGAAAATACAAATAATACATCAAAAGGGTCTTCACAGCAATAGTAGGAATTTCCTTCATCGAGAAATCACGCCTTGCGAACCCCCACGTTTCCTTTTCTTTTTCTTGCTTTGGGGCATAGTTATGAACACATTCTTGGGTTTTTAATTTGTGGTTTTTTTGCCTTGGCAAAAAACAAGATAATTGTTTTTTTTTTGGGGGACATGTTAATGCATGGGGAAAGGTACTGGGGTCGCTAAAGCCAAAACAAGGTCAGTGATCAGGCGAGATTGATTGCGTTACACGTCACAACCAATCACAGCGCTTTCCCGCCGTTTGTGATATTTGGCCCAAAAAAACCCATATATTTATTAGGGGGGCATTTCTAGCAAAAAAATTTAAAGTACAGTGATTGTAGCCTATAGTCCCCCCCAAAGCTTCATAATTTACTCCGTGTTGGGTGGAGAAACGGGTCCATTATCATCATTTTTTATTATCCATTGAATTATCATTTTTATTATCATTAGAATCATCATCTTTATCATCATTATAATTACCATAATTTTTATCATTATTAGAATTATCATAATTTTTTCATTAAAATTATCATAATTTTTATTATCATTAGAATGATTATTTTATCATCATTAGAATCATCATCATTTTTATCATTATAATTATCATACTTTTTATCATCATTTTATTACAATACAGACAAAAAAATCTCATTGTGTATAGGTGAAAATATCGATAAAATACAAAAAGATACGAGAAAAAAAAAATTTGTTCCTCGATTACATGGATTGAAAATGAACAATTCCCGGAAACATTATTATTTTTGAGAAAGGGTTAAAAATCTGTAAAAGGTGCTCGAAAAATAAAAAAAAAAAAAAAAAAACGAAATGAAATAAACATGGAATATAAAAAAAAAAAATTGGGGGGAAAAAAACCCTTTAAAAAAAAAAAAAAAAAGGTAAAAGAAAAAAAATTTTTTTTGGGGAAAAAAGAATTTTTTTTCTCGTGTTTTTGGGGTTTTTTTTTTTTCTCTTTTTCTTTTTCCTCTTTTTTTTTTCCCTTTTTTTTTTTCCCCCTTCCCCCCCTTTTTTCCTTTTCTTCTTTCTCTCTCCTTTTTCTCTTTTCTCTCCTTTCCCCTTCCCCCTCCTCCTCCTCTCTCTCTCCCCTCTCTCTCTCTTTTTTCTCTCTTTTTCTCTTTCCTTTTTCCCCCCCTAATTTTTCCCTTTTTTTTTCTTCCCCCCTTTTTTTCTTTTCTTTTTTCCCTTCCCCTTTTTTCTCCCTTTTTTTCCCCCTTTTTCCCCCCCCCCCTTTTTTTTCCCCCTCTCCTTTTTTCCCCCTTTCCCCCTTCTTTTTCCCTTTTTTCCCCCTTTTCTCCTTTTTTTCTTTCCTTCTTCTCCTCCTTTTTTTAAATTTTTTTTTTTGTTTTTTTTTTTTGGTTTTTTTTTTTTTGGGGGGAAAAAAAAAAAAAAAAATTTTTTTGGGGGGGGGGGGGGGGGTTTTTTTTTTTTTTTTTAAATATTTAAAACGCCCAAAAAAAAGGAAAAAAAAAAAGAGAAGAGAGGAGAGGGAAAAGAGGAGAGAGAGGAGGCTCGAAAACCAAGGTTTTTGGGGGGGGGAAAAGGGGAAAGGGTGGGGGGGGGGGTTGGGCGGGGAGAGGGAGGGGAAAGGGAGGGCAGGGGGGGGGGGAAAAAAAAGAAAGAGGGGGTTTCTATCCCAGAGAAATTTTTTTCCCCCCCCCCCAAAAAAAAATTTTGAAAAAAAGGGGGGGGAAAAAAAATTCCCAAATTTTTTTCCCCCCCAAACCCAATAAAAACAAAAAAAAAATCCCACTCACCCTACCCCTTTTTAATTTTTTTTGCCCCCAAACCCCCCAAAGAAAAAAAAACCCACAACCCAAAAGGGGGCAAAAAAAAAAAAAGGGGTTTTGGGTTTTTTAAACCTTAAACCTTTTTTACCCCCCCCCTTCCCTTTCCCCTTAATTTTTTTTCTCAAACACACTCACGGGGTTTTATCCTTCCCTTTTCCCCCCCCTCCTCTCCTCCCCCCCTCCTCCCCTCCCCCTCCCCCCCCTTTTTTTTCCTTTTCTCCCCTCCCCCCCCCCCCCCCCCAGGGAGGGGGAGTGGGGGAGGGGGAGGAAGGGGGAGGGGAAGGAAAGGAAAAGGGAAAGGGAAAAAAGAAGAAAGAAAAAAAAGGGGAGGAAAAAGGGGAGGAATGATTGAAGGAAAAAGAAAGGAAGAGAGAGGGGGAAGAAAAAAGGAAAAAGAGAGAGAGAGAGGGGGAGAGAGAGAGGGGGAAGGGGGAGAGGAGGGGGAGAGTTGCATCGCCCCTTTACCTTTAACGCTTGTTGGAGGGTTGGGGGAAGGGGGTTTATGGGTGGGGGGGGGGCAAAAGTGCTGAGAGAAGAGGAGAGAGAGAGAAAAGAGAGCAGAGGGAGAGGAGGGGAGAGAGACAGGGGGGAGAGAGAGAGAGAAGAGAGAGAGAGAAGAGGGGAGTCTTTGCAAAACCCTTAGCCCAGAACCCCCTTTTTTTCTCCCCCCCCCCCCCCCCTCTCTCTCTATATATATCTCATTGTTCATTACATATGTACGTACAACCTACACTCGCTCACGTTTTTTCCATTTCCATTCCCTCCCTCCCCTCACTCACTCACTCCCCTCACTCACTCACTCACTCACTCACTCACTCACTCCACTTGCTCATATTGCTTCCCCTTATATCTCCCTCACTCATCTACGCAACTGTTACCCATTACATTACCCTTTATACTGCCTCATCACCCTTCCCTTCACTCACCTCAATAATTAAAGGGCTGTCGTGGCTGTTTGTAAATCCTTTGAGATCCTTTGTAATAGTTTGTCCTTTTGCCTCATTACGCGCTTCCTCTTATTACGTCTTTCCTCATTAACTACTACTACTACTGGGCATGATAGTCCCCCTCTCTCTCTCTCTCTCCTCTCTCTCTCTCTCTCTCTCCCTCTCCCCTTCTCTCTCTCTCTCTCTCTCTCTCTTTTCTCTCTCTCTCCCCTCTCATCCCCCCCCCCCCCCCCTAATAACAAGTTTACATCCCTTCCCCTTCCTTGTCCTCTGTCCTCCTGCTTTATACTCCCGTTTTCTCTTCCACATCTCATCTTTACGTTCCCTTCCCACCCTATTTCCAGAACGCCCACACACTTACACACGATGCCATCAACCGCCACGATGGCCAAGTCGATAGCGTGCTGACCTGCCATTCTGGGGTAGCCGGTTCTAGTCCTCACTGCTCTCAGGGATTATTCACTGACGAATTCGGGCATTTTACTGTCCCCCTTGAGCAAGGGATGGGGGTATGTGGTGTGTGAGGTCCCAGCATTACTCAAAGATCGATAATAATTACTTTAGCTTCAAGCTCGCACCGGGAGGGTGAAACTGGCGATCGCGAGTCCGACTAGCGTGGACAAAACCATGGTTTTATCAAAGAGATAGAGTACCCTAGAGCAGAGGTTCTCAAACTTTTTTGGCCTGCGACCCCTCCAAATAATATTTGAAAGGCTTGCGACCCCCCCCTCCCCCTTACCAAAGCATTTTTGACAATCTGACACATTTACATTCTGTTTTTATTCGTCTTACACACACACACACACACACACACACACACACACACACACACACACAAACACACAACCCACACACCACACACACCAACACACACACAACACACACCCACACACACACACACACACACACACACACACACACACACACACACACACACACACACACACACACACAACAACACCACACACACACACACCACACACACCCACCCCCAAAACACACACCCCCACACACACCACACACACACACCACACACACACACAACAAAACACACACACACCCACACACACACCACACACACACACCCACACACACACACACACACACACCACACACACCCACACACCACACACACACACACACACACCACACACACACACACACACAAAACACACACACACACACACACACACACACACCACACACACACACACACACACACACACACACACACCCCACACACACACACAACCCCCCCCCCCCCAAAACACACACACACACACCCACACACACACACACACACACCACACACCCCAACACACCAACACACAACACACACACACACACCACACACACACCCCCCACACACACACCACACACCCCACACCCCCAAAACACCACACACACACACACCCCACACACACACACACCACACACACCACACAAAACACACACACACACACACCACACACACACACACACACACACACCCCAAAACACACACACCACACACACAACACACACCACCAACACACCCCACACACCACAACACACACACACCACACACCACCCCAAAACACACACACCACACACACAACACACACACACACAACAACACACACCCCACACACACACCACACACACACACACACACACACACACCCCACACACACACACAAAACACACACACACACACACACCACACACACAAAACACACACAAAACACACAAAACACACACACACACACAACACACACACACACACACACACACAACACACACACACACACACACCCCCACACACACACACACACACCACACACGAGAGGGGGCTCCTAGTGAAAGGGTTAGCACGCTAGGTTCACAACCGAGAAGTCCCGGGTTCGATCCCCGGGCTGAGCGAAGATAGATGGGTGGTCTTCTTAAAACCCGAGCCCCTGTCCACTCAGCAGTGAATGGGTACCGGGTGTTAGCCGGGGGTTGTGACCCGCCTCCCGGGGTGGTGGCTTCGGCCAACACTAAGCACTAAGGATGAATGATAAAATGTAGATATGGAGACGGGGCCATACGAGTGTAGCTCAGGCCCTGTAAATACAACTAGGTGAATACACACACACACACACACACAAAGGTATTTTCCGTCTTTTTCTCCTCCTCCTCCTCCTCCTCCTTCTTGCCCTTCGTGTTGGAAACTGTATTGATTTTATTGTATTGCAATATCTATGTTTTATTGCATTGAGAGGCGGAGGAGCAGGATTGCAAAGGATTTCACAAAGAACCTTAAAGGAATCACAAATATCAAGTGTATAAGGTCTTGATTTGGAGAGAGAGAGAGAGAGAGAAGAAGGAGAAAAGGGAGAGGGAAAAGAGAGAGATAAGAAAGAGAGGAGGAGGAGAGGAGAGGAAGAAGAAAGTAATGGAGATTGTGTGTATGATGGTTGTAAAATTTGGGCGGTGTTCCGGGGGGGTGAGGGGTTAATGGTTTGAGTTGTGGGGTAGTGGTGGTGGTGGGGTGATGGGTGGTGTGTGGTGGTGGGGGTGATGATAGTGGTGATAGTGGTGGGTGGTGTGTGTGGTGGTAGTGGTGGTGGTGATGTGTAGTGGTGTGGTGGGGGGTGGTGGTGGTGATGATGATAGTGGTGATAGTGGTGGTGGTGGTGATGATAGTGGAGAGGGTTCTTGTTAAAAAGGAGGAGGAAGAGAGTGAGAGATAGAGGAAGGAGAAGAAAAAAGGAAGGAAGGAGGTATCGTTGCCCAGTGCGTAAAGTCCTCCTCCTCCTCCTCCTCCTCTTTCCTCCTCCTTCTTCCTTTTTCTCCTCCTAAATTCCTCTCCTTCCTCTTTCCTCCTTATCTTCCTTCCCCTCTCTACTTCCCCCTCTCTCCCTCTCCCCCTCTTACTCATATTTTCATCCTCCGTAAACTTTCTTCCTTCAACTCTACGAAGAAAGTTTCCCGTTTGAGTATCATTCCTTCTCTCTCTCTCTCTCTCCTCTCTCTCTCTCTCTCTCTCTCTCTCTCTCTCTCCTCTCTCTCTCTCTCTCTCTCTCATTTGTTGCAATTTATTATCCTTATACGTGGAAGGAGGAAGTGTGAAGTGAAAGAGGAAGAGGGAAGGAAGAAAGAAGGAAGAGGAGGAAGTGTGAAGTGAAAGAGGAAGAGGGAATAAAGAAAGAAGGAAGAGGAGGAAGAGTAAGAGAAAGAGGGAAGGAAGAAAGAAGGAAGAGGAGGAAGTGTGAAGTGAAAGAGGAAGAGGAGGAAGTGTGAAGTGAAAGAGGAAGAGGGAAGGAAGAAAGAAGGAAGAGGAGGAAGTGTGAAGAGGAAGAGGGAAGAAAGAAAGAAGGAAGAAGAAGGAAAAGGGAAGGGGAAAAAAAAGAAGAAGAGAGAGGGAAGGAAAGGAGGAAGAAAGGAAGGGAGGAAGAGGGAAGGGCCCAAAAAAACTTAAAAAAAAAAAAGCTTATTTCTCCTTTAATTTCCCTTTTTTTTTCATATTCTATTCCTCTTTTGGCCTTTTCTTTCTTTTGGTCTTGTGTTTTGTGGCATAGTGTTTCCTCTTCCTCTTGAAATTGATTAGCTCTGTTTCTGCTGGTCAATATTTGAAAACTTTTTTTTTTTTTTTTGGGGGGGTTACGTATATTTATTTTCGTTTCCCCTTTTTTTTTTTTTTTTTTTTGTTTACGTCTAATTTTACTTTTTTTTCTATTCTCTGTCGGCTTCTCTCTCTCTCTCCCTCTCTCTCTCTCTTCCTTTTTTCGTGTCTTTTTTTGACATACGTCGCATTTTTACTTTTTCTCGTTATCTCTCGCTCTCTCGCTCTCGCTCTCGCTCTCTCCCCTTCTCGCTCTCGCTCTCTCGCCTCTTCCGTCCTCCTCCTGGGCTCCCCCTCCTGGGCTCTCCTCCCCGTTTCCTTTTCCCTTTTTTCCCTCTCCCCCCTCCTCCTCCTCCCTCAACGTAAAGGTCCGTTTTTTCGCCTTTTTCGGTTTCCCCCCACCCTTTTACCCTTTTCCCTTTTTTCGCTTTGGGGGTTTTCTTCGCTCCCATTTGGTTAGTTTCCCCCCCCTCGCCCTCTGGCCTTTTTGGTTCTGGGGCCTTCAAACCCCACGAGGACCCTTTTTTTTTTTCCGTTTTCGGGGTTTCAAAAGGAAACCCTTTGGATAGGGAATGGGGGGGGGTAAAGGGGGGGTGGGGGGGGAAGGGGGGGGGGTGGGGGTTGTTTTTAAATGGTGGGGGTTTTAAGGGGGTATTTTGGGGGTTGGTTAATTTCGAGTACGGGGGTTTGGCTTATAATTTTTCTTTCCCTTTTTTTTTTTTTATTTTTTTTGGGGGGATTCTTAATTTCCATTCCTTCTCTCCTTTTAAAGGGAAATTTAAACTATCTGGAAGTCTGTGTTTGGTGGCCAAACCCACCCCACTTTTGGGGGGCCCCCACCTTTGCCCTCCCCAGGAAATTTTTAAAAACCCCCGGTCGGGCTTTCCAAAAGATCATATTTCCTTTTCAATTACTTTCCCGGGGCTTTTTTTTTATTTCCCTTTCTTTTTTTTTTTCTTATTTTTTTCTTACTTTCCCCTTAAATTACTTGACGGGGCCCCCCCGGTTTATCCCACCAAAGTTCGTCCGGGCGTGGGTGGCAACGTTTGAAAGTCAAAAACCCTTTAAAATCTTTGGTACTTAAAATTGTCTAGATGGGATAAAAATTACTTATTTTTTTAAATTTCTTTTTTTGTTTTTTTTCTTTTTTTAAACCCTCCGGGGCTGACTTCTTTCCCATTTTTTTTAAACCAAAAATTTTCTGTGGCTTTTTTTGGTTCATTCAAAATTTTTAATATTTTTTTCATTTTTAGGGTATAGCTCTCGTTTACCCTCGTCCTTTGTGTCCCGGGGGTAACAGTTTAAATTCATATGTTTATTCATTTTTTTTTAAAAAAAGGTGTATTTATTTTTTTATTCTCCCCTTATGGGTTTATTTTTTTTAAATTTTATTTTTGTTAGAAATTATTTATCGGTTTGTTTTTTTTTTAATGGGTTTGGGGATGTTTTTTTTTTATTGGTGGTGGTGTTAAAATTTTGATTTCCCTGCTTTTGATCTTTTTTTCCGTCCCCCCCTCCTCCTCCTCCTCCTCCTTCCCTCCCCTCCTCCTTCCTCCTCCCCCCGGGTTGCCCCTGAGGGGGTTTTGGGGGGTTCTTGGGGTTGCCGTTTTACCCCCAAAACTTGACAGGGGGGAAACGTAACCTGTCCGCTCACGTGACGGGGACCCCAAACCACCCCCAAACAAACAACGCACCACGAACCCCAAAACACCCCACCCACACACAACACCCCAAAAAACCACACACAAAAACCACACACACAAACAACCAACCCCCCCCACAAAAAACAAAACCACACACCCCACCACACACAACACAACACACTTTTCCTCTCTTTTTCCCTTTTTCTTTCCCCTGTTTTGTAGAGGGTTTTGGGGGAAATTGGGGAAGGAGGGGAAGGGGAAAAAGGACCGGGGGGGGGGGGAGGGGAGGGGGGGGGTGGGAGGGGGAAAGGGGGGGGTCGGGAAAAGGATAGAAAAGGGGGGGAAAGGAAAATAAGGAAGAATCAAAAAAGGGTTTTTTTTTGTGAACAAACCCTTTGACTTTGGGGGGGAAGGGGGAAACACTTTATTTTTTTTTTGTGAGAGAGAGAGAGAGAGAAGGAAAAGAAAGAGAGAGAGAGAGAGGGGAGAAGAGAGAAGAGAGAGAGAGAAAGAGCCCGGCACAGTGCCTAGGGCCCCTCTGCCCTCCTAGTCCTGTCCCCGTCCCAAAGGGTCTGGATGTTCGCTCCCCTTCTCTCTCCTCTCCCCTCTCTTCTCCCCCTCTCTCCCCCTCCCCCTCTCTCTCCCCCCCCCCATTTTTTTTTTTTTCCTTTTTTTACATTTTTAATTTTTTTCCCCCCTTTTAAAATTTTTTCCTTTATTCTTCCCTTCCTGTTTTTTTCCCCCTTCCTTCCTCCTCCCCCCCACTCCCCCTTCCCCCCCCCTCCTCCTTCCCCCCCCCCTCCCCCCCTTTCCCCCTCCCCCTCCTCCTCCTCCCTTCCTTTCATTAATATTTGATTCATCCAAAACTACACCCGGAATTAAAATTTTTTTAAATTAACCTAATTTTCGCAGTTTATAGAGGGGGAAAGGGGGAGGAGGAGGAGGAGGAGGAAAAGGAAAGGGGGGGGGGGGGGGGGTTGGTTTGGGTTTTCCTCCTTTCCTTTTCCCCTTAAGGATGATTACCAACCCACCCACCCCCACCCACCCACCCACCCCAACACCACCCCACCCACCCCCACCCACCCCCCCCCACCCACCCCACCCACCCCCAACCCCCCCCCAAAACCCCAAAACCCAAAAACCACAAAAACCCCCCCCCCCCCCCCCCCCCCCCCCCCCCCCCCCCCTTTTTTCCTTTTTTCCTTCCTCCCCTTCCTCCTCCTCCTCCCCCCCCTCTTCTTTGGGGACAGGGTACATTTTCCCCAATTTTTTCCCTTACATGTATTTATAGTTAGTGGGAGGTAGTTCAAGAAAACCCTCCCCGTTAGGGAAACCAATGGTTTCCCCTGGTGTCTGTTTTTTCTATTTTTTCCCCTATGGATTCCCCCTCCTCCTCCTTTTGCATGCCGCTGGTAAAGAAAAATTTGGGAGGCAATTGTCTTCATGCCAATTTTCTAGGTTTTTTTTCTTCGCTCTTCCTCTTTTCTCTCCTCCCTCCTCCCTTTTTTTTTCCTTTTCTTTTCTCTTCCCCTCCTCTTTTTTTTCCCTTTTCTTCTCTCTTCCCCCTCCTTTTCCCTTTCTTCTTTCCCCTTTCCCCCTTTTCCCCTCCCTCTTTGTCTCTTCCTTCCCCCCCTTCTTTTTTTTCTTCTTCCCCCTTTCCCCCTTTCCTTTTTTTTTTTCTCTTCCTCCTCCCTTTTTCCCTTTTTTTCTTTCTTTTCCCTTTTCCCCTTTTTCCCTTCCTTTCTTCTCTCTTTCCCTCCCCCCTTTCCCCCCCTTTTCTTCTGCTCTTTCCCCTCCCTTCTCCCTTTCTTTTTCCATTCTTCTCTCTTCCCTCTTCCCCTTCTTCCCCCTTTTCCCCTTTTCCCTTTTCCCCCTTTTTCTTCCCCCTTTCACCCTATTTGTCTTCCAAAACCCTATTTTTACCCTTTTTTTCCCTTCCAAAACTCTATCATTTTCCCCTCAAATCCTTTCTCTCTCTCTCCCCTTTCCTCCCTCCCCTCCCCTCTCTTCTCTTTTCTTCTCTCCCCTCCTCTCTTCTCCCCCTCCCCTCCCCTCTCTCTCTCTCCCCCTCTTTTTTCTCTCTCCTCTCTTTTCTCTCTCTTCTCTCTCTCCTTTTTTTTTTTAACCTGGGGGCCGAGGGGGAAAAATTGAATTTCCCAGGTAAGGCCACGATTACCTGAGAGAGAGAGAGGGGGAAAGAGAGAGAGAAGAAAAAAGGAGGAGAGAGAGGGGGGGGGCGGTGTTGTGTTACGGAGAAAAACCCGACATAAAAAAACGGAAAGGAAGAAAGAACATAATGAAAATTTTAAAAAAGCAATTAACCTATACAAAAAAATTATAAACTCTATCCTTATTTTAAACCCGGGAAAAACTTGCCCTTTTACATGCCCTTTCCCTTGCCCCCTTTGGGGCCCCCAGAACGTCATTTCCATTTAATTTGGTTTAAATATTAGACGATTTTTAGTTAGTAAAAGCAATATTTTTTATAGATGTAAACCATTTTAGTATCCTTTTTCCACTAGCAAATTTGGTATATTCAGTTATTTTCGTTTTTTCCCTTTGGCTCGAAAAAGACTTTTTTAATAGAAAAGGGGGAAAGATTTGGGTAAAGGGGGTTTAAAGGGGTTTAAGCTGTAAGTATTTGAAAATTTTGCTCAAATGTACTGTACTCTAAGCTCCCGGGGGTTTTCTCAAAATCTCGACCCCTCAGCACTGTCTGAATACTAAACTTGCTCAAATTTAAATTTTCTCTAATATTATCTCTTTCTTTTCTCTTTTTTTCCCCCCCCGGGGTTTTCTTTTTGCTTTTTCTCTCTCTCTTTTCCCCTTTCTCGTCTCCCTCTCCCCCTCTCTCTCTCCCCTTCCTCTTTTCTCTCCTCTTTTCCTCTCTTTTCTCTCTCATCCCCCCCCCCCATCCTCTCCTCCTCTCTCTCCTCTCCTCCTCTCTCGTTTCCTTTTCTCTCTCCTCCCCCCCCATTCTAAGCCTTCAAAGCAAAAATTTTACTATGTACTCTATTTTGACCGTGAAACTTATTATAATCCATCTATAATAATCTATAATCATTCAAAATCAATTCATTCCTTTAGTATTTTTTTTTTTAATCTTTTTTAAAACACATTGTTACGTATCTTTTCCTCCCATTCACTACTACAAACCTACCATTACCTCTTGTCTTACACCCATTGAACCCATTAGAAAGCCTCGATTTAAATAAAGGGGAGTGTAATGGGGTGGAGGGTAGAGGGAGAGGGAGAGAGGGAACAGAAGATGAGGGGAGACAAGGTGAAAGGGAGAGGAGAGAGGAAAAGGAAGAGAGAGAGTAAAGAGGAAAGGAAATTATAGGTGAGTGAGAGAGAGAGAGAGAGAGAGAGAGAGAGAGAGAGAGAGAGAAGAGAGAGAGAGCTGGCAGATTAAAGGGAAGGAAGGGTAAGGATATTAAGGGAAATAAAGGGAATGAAGGGAGGGGAAGGGAAGGGCAGCGTGATAATGTAAGCAGCAGCTGTCCTCTCCTGCTGCTGCCAGCTTATATAGGGTGACCATGGCCTTGTATCTCTCTCTCTCTCTCTCGCCTCCCCCCTCTCTCTCTTCTCTCTCTCTCTTCTCCTCTCTTCCTCTCTCTCGTCTCTCTCCTCGTCTCTCTCTCTCTCTCATCTCCCCTCTCTCCTCTCTCTCTCTCTCTCTCCTTTTCTCTCTCTCTCTCTCTCTCTCTCCTTTCTTCCATGTTATTTCTTCTCCACTTTTCATCTCTTTTCTTTTTTTCAAAGTGTTTCTCCATCTATACTCTCCTCCATTTCTTCTCTCTTCTCTTCTCCTCCTCCTCCTCCTCCTCCTCCCTCCTTCCCTCCTCCTCCTCCTCCTCCTCATCCATCCTCATCATCATCATCATCAGTAATGATCTGAAAACCAGTCCGCATTGCCTAGCTGCCAGTAAAAGGCAAATATGATGTTGGCTTTTTAAACGTAACTTTGAACATAAAACTTTCCCAAAGTAATGACACATTATACACGTCCTTGGTTAGGCCGCACTTGGAATATGCCGTTCAGTTCTGGTTGCCCTATTTCGTAAAAGACCAAGCCAAATTGGAATCAGTGCAAAGAAGAGCAACCAAACAAATTCCATCTCTGCGAAATTCATCTTATGAAGAGAGACTGCGGAAACTTAATATGTTTTCCTTAAAGGATCGTAGAATCCGTGGGGACTTGATAGAAACCTTTAAGATCCTAAAAGGTTTTGATGTCATTAATCAAGAGGACCTATTCGAGCTTTCAACTCAAGTGACAACAAGAAATAATGGTTTAAAACTAAACGGTCAACGTTGCATCACAGATCTCCGTAAAAATTATTTCAATGTTAGAGTTGTTGATCGATGGAACAAGTTACCAGCAAATGTTGTCGAAGCCAGCACAATAACTACATTTAAAAACAGACTTGACGCGCACTGTAAAGTAAATGGGTATTGATAGTGCCCTGCGAATTCGTATCTAGTCCCCCGTATCGATTAGTTGTAGTGGTAGTGGTAGTTGTAGTTAGTATTTTTCATATCCTATCATTCTACACTATGAAACTTCCATGTTCCTATCCTCTTTAGGGACATGGTATCATTTTCCAACTGTTTTCTTACAAGTAGTTGATAGTTAGTAGTATGTAGTTCAACAGATACCCTCGTCATGGACCAATAGGTCTCCTTGTGTCTTATTCCTATGTATTCCTATGTATTCCTCCTCCTCCTCCTCTTCCAGCTGGGTTCTTGTTCCATCCTCTTTTGTTTTTTGATTATTTGCAACGTTTTTCAAATGTCATGTTCCCTGTTTTTGCAGTTCTTTTTTTCCTGTGATATTGTCTTTTTTTATGTTTTTTTGTCTCTCTCTCTCTCTCTCTGGGTCCTCCTGTTCTTCTCATTCAAAATAACTCCTTCACATCCTCCTCCTCTTCCTCTTTCTCTTCCTGTTCCTCTTCCTCTTCCTTGTAAGAGAAGAAGAGGTACAGAGAAAGGGAATCATGATTGAGGGATTCCCATTTGCCGCCTCTTGTTCTTCCCTCCGCCTCTTCCCTCTCATCTCCCTTCCTCTTCCTCTCCCTTCCTCCTCCCTTCTCTCCCCCTCCTTCCTCCTCCCGTCTCTCCCCCTCCTTCCTCTTCCCATCTCCCTCCCTCCCTCCTTCCTCTTCCTGTCCCTTCTCCACTTGTTACAAAGAAAGGATACTCCGGGCTAGTCTTACGATGCTCAATATACTCTCTCTCTCTCTCTCTCTCTCTCTCTCTCTCTCCTCTCTCTCTCTCTCCTCTCTCTCTCTCTCTCTCTCCTCTCGTGCCTCAAATTTCCCTCCATCCCTTCCTTCCCTCCCTTCCTTCCTCCCTTCCTTCCTCCCTTCCCTCCTCCCTTCCTTCCTCCCTTCCCTCCTCCCTTCCTTCTAATTGGCTCATTCGTCCAGACAAGATTCACGTTAAATGAGGCAAAAATCTTAAATATGTGTGTGTGTGTGTGGTGATACTTGAGATAGTGGTTGTGCTTCCGCTCTCTCTCTCTCTCTCTCTCTCTCTCTCTCTCTCTCTCTCTCTCTCTCTCTCTCTCTCTCGCGGGTAAAAAAGGCAATATTATCAAGAAAGAAAGAATATAGAGAAAGGTAGCTACAGTTTCCCTTGATTTTATTTTTCCGTACACGACATTTTTCATGTGTCAGCGATTTTATGGAATTTTATGGAGAGAGAGAGAGAGAGAGAGAGAGAGAGAGAGAGAGAGTGTGTCTTCTTCTGTCTCTTCCTTCCTTCCCTCTCTTCTCCCCTCTTTTATTCCCTCTTCCCTCTCCCATTCCCTAATACTTTTCTGTCCTCTCTCTCTCTTCTCTCTCTCTCCTATCTCTCTCTCTCTCTCTCATCCTCTCTCTCTCTCTCTCTCTCTCTCTCTCTTCTCTCTCTTCTCTCCCTCTCTCTCTCTCTCC
>JACEEZ010025762.1:80000-85000 GCA_016584305.1 Chionoecetes opilio | reverse complement strand
TTTCTTACAAGTAGTTGATAGTTAGTAGTATGTAGTTCAGCAGATACCCTCGTCATGGACCCAATAGGTCTCCTGTGTCCTGTTATTCCTATGTAATCCTCCTCCTCCTCCTCCTCTTCCAGTGCTTCGTCCTCCTCCTCCTCCTCCCTCCATCCTCCTCCCCCTTTCCTCCTCCTCCTCCTCCTCCTCCTCCTCCTCCTCCTCCTCCTCCTCATCTCCCATTTTCCAGTGTACCATTCAACTTTTCCATTCCATTCCATTCTCCAGATTAATCTCCTTCTTACCTTTCTCCTCCTCTTCCTCCCGCCCTTCAAAGTCATGGCTCTCTCTCTCTCTCTCTCTTCCCTCTCTCTCCTTCTCTCTCTCCTCTCTCTCTCTCTCCTCTCTCTCTCTCCTCTCTCCTCTCTCATCTCTCTCTCTCTCTCTCTCTCTCCTCTCTTCCTCCTCTCTCTCTCTCTCTCTCTCTCCATGGTTTGCCTGGAAGGGAAATGAATGATGATGAATCCTATTTATATATAATTTTTGTCTCATTATAAATGTTTTCGTAATGTTACTCTTAAAACCTCTCTCTCTCTCTTTTCTCTCTCCTCTCTCTCTCTCTCTCTCTCTCTCTCTCTCTCTCTCTCTCTCTCAGTCTCTTCGTCTCTCTCTCTCTCTCGTCTCTCTCTCTCCTCTCTCCTCGTCTCCTCTCTTTTCTCTCTCTCCTCTCTCTCTCTCCCTCCTCCCCTCTCTCTCTCTCTCCTCTCTCTCTCTCTCTCTCTCTCTCTCTCTCTCTCTCTCTCTCTCTCTCTCTCCTCTCTCTCTCCCCTCTTTTCTCTCTTTCTCTCTCTCTCTCTCTTATTCTTTGCTATTTTTATCATCATCACTGTTCCATCGTATCTTCTTTCGCTTTTTCCTCTTCTTTCTTGTTCATCATCCTTTGCCTCTTCCTATCTTTCTTTCTCTTACACTTTGTCTCTTTCCTTCTTTATTCCCTTTCATTTCCTCCATTCATCCTTTACTCTTTTTATCCCTCTTTCATTCTGCCTCTTTCATTCTTCCTCTCATTCTCCCTCTTTCATTCTCCCTCTGTCATTCTCCCTCTTTCATTCTCCCTCCTTCATTCTCCCTCTGTCACTCTCCCTCTTTCATTCTCCCTCTGTCATTCTCCCTCTTTCATTCTCCCCCTTTCATTCTTCCTCTTTCATTCTCTCCCTTTCATTCTCCCTCTTTCATTCTCCCTCTTTTATTCTCCCTCTTTCATTCTCCCTCTTTCATTCTCCTTCTTTCATTCTCCCTCTTTCATTCTCCCCCTTTCATTCTCCCCCTTTCATTCTCCCTCTTTCATTCTCCCTCTTTCATTTTCCCTCTTTCATTCTCCTTCTTTCATTCTCCCTCTTTCATTCTCCCTCTTTCATTATCCCTCTTTCATTCTCCCTCTTTCATTCTCCCTCTCTCTTACTCTTTCATCTCCATTCCTCCTTTGAGCCCTCAATACCCAAGAAGAGCATTTTGGAGGAGGAGGAGGAGGTAGGGTAGGATATGTGTGTGTCCATAGCCTTTTTCTATTGTTATGTCTCTCTCTCTCTCTCTCTCTCTCTCTCTCTCTCTCTCTCTCTCTCTCTCTCTCTCTCTCTCTCTCTCTCTCTCTCTCTCCTTCCCTCACTCCATCTCAGAACTTAGATTTTAGTGGATATTGGAGGAACATTGTGGAGGAGGAGGAGGAGGAGGAGGAGGAGGAAAGGGAGAGATTCTATGTCACGCGTCATATTCTAAAAATGTTTCGAAGTGTCAGTTTAAAGTTACTAGTGAAAGGGAAGAGAGAGAGAGAGAGAGAGAGAGAGAGAGAGAGAGAGAGAGAGAGAGAGAGAGAGAGAGAGAGAGAGAGAGAGAGAGAGAGAGAGAGAGAGAGAGAGAGAGAACCTGCGTTTTTCTTAAGTTCCATTACTGGGGTAGAGAGAGAGAGAGAGAGAGAGAGAGAGAGAGAGAGAGAGAGATGGAGGAAAGGTTGAATATTGGTGGCATTGATCTGTTTCCAATAGTCTTTTAAGGAACATTGCACGTTTCCTCCACTCTCTATTTTCCCTCCACTCCTTTACCTCTAGTTCCTTTGTTGGCCTTCTTTATTCCCTCCACATTTCATCTTTACTCCTTCCACATTTTATCCCAATTCTCCTCCCCTTCCACCTCTTCCTTGACTCTTAAATTATCTCTCAGTTTGTCTTTGTTACTCCTTGCATTCACTTTATGACAAGATCCACTTTCACTCCACCCTTCTCTCTTCCACTTCTTAACTTAAATTTGTTTTCTCCACATCTTTCCACTTGTCCACTTTTTATCATTCTCCTTTTCATTCCTTTCCTGTCGTCCTACCATTATTATTATTGCTATTTTATATTATGATCGTAATTAGTTGTAGTTGTAGTAGTAGTAGTAGTAGTAGTAGCAGTATTATTATTATATTATTATTATTATTAGTAGTAGTAGTAGTATAGTAGTAGTAGTAGCAGTATTATTATTATTATTATTATTATTATTATTAGTAGTAGTAGTAGTAGTAGTAGTAGCAGTAGCAGTAGCAGTAGCAGTATTAGTATTATTAGTATTAGTATTATTACTATTATTATTATTATTATTATTATTATTAGTAGTAGTAGTAGTAGTAGTAGAGTTGTAGTAGTAGTAGTAGTAGTAGTAGTAGTAGAGTTGTAGTAGTAGTAGTAGTAGTAGTAGTAGTAGTAGTAGTAGTAGTAGTAGAGTAGTAGTAGTAGTAGTGGAGTAGTAGTAGTGGAGTAGTAGTAGTAGTAGTAGTAGTATTAGTAGTAGTAGTAGTAGTTAGTAGTAGTAGTAGTAGTAGTAGAGGGAGGAGGATAGTGTTCTTCCTATATGCCATCCTCTCTCTCTCTCTCTCTCTCTCTCTCTCTCTCTCTCTCTCTCTCTCTCTCTCTCTCTCTCTCTCTCTCTCTCTCTCGTTAGGCAGGGGCCAGTAGCAGCTGGACGGACGGCTTGTTATTTATGCTTTTTATGTGTGTGTATTTTTGCTTCAGTTTCTCCTTGTCGCTCTCCGTGGTATTGATTGGCCTCCATTGCAATCCGTTTTTTGTCTTTTTCTTTATACATATGGGAAGCTGATGACGGGAAATGGAAAAGATTGAGTCCGAACAGTTTTTTTTTCTTTTTCTCTCGCTCTCTCTCGCTCGCTCGCTCGCTCTGGCTCTCTCTCGCTCGCTCGCTCTGGCTCTCTCTCGCTCGCTCGCTCTCGCTCTTTCTCGCTTGCCTGCTCTCCGCTCTTGCTCCCTTGCTCCTTGCTCTCGCTCCTAGCTCTCTCTCTCTCTTCTCCTTCTCTCTCTCTCTCATCTCTCCTCTCTTCTTCTCTCTCTCCTCTCTCCCCTCCCCTTCTCTCCCCGCTGGCTCGCCTCGCTCTCTCTCTCTCTCTCTCTCTCCTCTCCCCTTCTCTCTCTCTCTCCCCTCCTCTCTCTCTCCTCTCTCTCTCTCTCCTCTCTCCTCTCTCTCTTCTTCTCTCTCTCCTCTCTCTCTCTCTCTCTCTCTCTTTTCCTCTGTAATTCTTGTAATCTTGCACAGCTGGTTCGACTGGATTTATTTCCGATTAATGGAGAAAGTTACTTCTGAAGGGATGGCGGGAGGGAGTGTAGGCGTAGAGAAAGTGGACTGGGCGAGGGCGAGGGGAGGGTGGGAGGAGGGAGGGAAACTTGACTCCTGCCACCAAAACTAATTACTACTACTACTACTACTACTACTACTATTACTATTACTATTACTACTACTACTACTACTACTACTACTACTACTACTACTACTACTTCTACTACTACTACTACTACTACTACTACTACTACTACTACTACTACTACTACTACTACTACTACTACTACTACTAGGTTTACATTATTATTACTCCTGCTACTACTACTACTACTACTACTACTACTACTGTTGGAAGGTTTACATTATTATTACTCCTACTACTGCTACTACACTATTACTATTGTATACTACTACTTCTACTGCTACTACTTTTTTTTGGGAAGGTATACATGATTACTACCACTACTACTACTGCTACTATTATGGAAGGTATACACTACTACTACTACTACTACTACTCCTATAACAACAACATCATCATCATCATCATCATCATCATCATCATCATCATCATCATCATCATCATCATCATCATCATCATCATCATCACCATCAATAACAAAGGCCAACATTTTTTTTACACAGCCCACACAACCCATCACTGCAGTATCAAGTAACGAGGCAATTATTATGGACAGCCATACAAACACACTACACCCACACAACCCCTGAACCACCCAGCCATTACCCTAAATACATAGCGTTATACACGGACGATGAGGGACTATTGTACGCACTCTGTATGGAGGGGGCTACTGTATGCACTCTGTATGGAGGGGGCTATTGTATGCACTCTGTATGGAGGGGCTATTGTATGCACTCTGTATGGAGGGGCTATTGTATGCACTCTGTATGGAGGGGGCTATTGTATGCACTCTGTATGAGGGGCTATTGTATGCACTCTGTATGGAGGGGGCTATTGTATGCACTGTATGGAAGGGCTATTGTATGCACTCTGTATGGAGGGGGTTTTTATGCACTGTATGGAAGGGGCTATTGTAATGCACTCTGTATGGAAGGGGCTTTGTATGCACTCTTATGAGGGGGCTATTTTATGCACTTATGGAGGGGCTATTGTATGCACTCTGTTGGAGGGGCTATTTGTACGCACTTTTGTATGGAAGGGGCTATTGTATGCACTCTGTTTTGAGGGGCTATTGTACGCACTCTTTTATGGACGGGGCTATTTTATGCACTCTGTATGGAGGGGCTATTTTATGCACTCTGTATGGAGGGGCTATTGTATGCACTCTGTATGGAGGGGCTTATGTATGCATCTGTATGTAGGGGCTATTTGTATGCACTCTGTATGAGGCTATTGTATGCACTCTGTATGGAGGGCTATTGTATGCACT
>JACEEZ010025762.1:65000-75000 GCA_016584305.1 Chionoecetes opilio | reverse complement strand
TTGGTAGCAGCTATAGTGGTGGTGGTGATGGCAGTGGTGGTGGTGATAGCAGTGGTGGTGGTGATGGTGGGGGTGGTGATAGCAGTGGTGGTGATTTTGGTAGCAGCTATAGTGGTGGTGGGGCATGGTGGTGGTGGTGGTGGTGATAGCAGTAGTGGTGGTGGTGGTATTGATTGTGACTTGGGCGGGGGTTATGGGGGGTTTAGGGAGAGGTTGTGATAGTGTGGAGGTGTAGTTAGTGGTGGTGGTGGTGACAGTACTGATACAGGTAAATACATGGGCCTCAAGTATTTATTCCCCTTGTGTTAATCAGATGTTTGTATACGATCACTGGTAGAAAAGAAAACTAAAAAGAAAGGATACATTTCATATATATTTTAGGTTGTAACAAGTGCTTGTGGACCCTTCGGACCCATGTAGCACCCTTCGGACCCATGTAGGGGAGGCGGTAGCAGAGTGGTTAGCGTGTCCGAGTGGCGTTCTCGGTGACCCCAGTTCGATCCCCGAAGAAAACAAATCTTTCTGCACCGTCGAGTGACCTAAGAACACCCACATGCCCTGCCACACTCTACCTTAGATTGCGAGTGCATCAGAGGACACAGGGGGGCGGCATGAGCCTCTCTCTAATCACAGGCGTCACTATAAAAATCCTTTTGGTGGGGGTGGGGGAGGTGGTGGGGGTGGAGGTGGAGGGGGTATGATAATAATTGTGTATAGTAAGATTGGTAATTATATTTTTGCACGTGAATATTTTGTTTTAAATTTGAAGAAAATACAGAAAACCCACCTTAAATATCGCTTCTTATCATAATTAAAATGAGGCTGATGACAGTAATAACAATAATGATGAAAAGAATAATACTAGTAATAAAGCTCTAGTCATTATAATCCTAAAATCACAAAAAATGACGTGGAAATATACGACAAGCACAAAAAAAATACTTGATAGCTGGATAATTAACAGCCCGTCACTTTGGCACTCTCCCTCCCTTACTCTCCCTCCCTCCCTTACTCTCCTTTACTCTCCCTCCCTCACTCCTATACTCTCCCTCCCTCCCTTACTATCCTTTACTCTCCCTCCCTCCCTTCCTTTACTCTCCCTCCCTCCCTTACTCCCTTACTCTCCCTCCCTCCCTTACTCCCTTACTCCCTTACTCTCCCTCCCTCCCTCCCTCCCTCCCTCCCTCCCTTACTCTCCTATACTCTCCCTCCCTCCCTTACTCTCCTATACTCCCTCCCTCCCTTACTATCCTTTACTCTCCCTCCCTCCCTTACTCCTTTACTCTCCCTCCCTCCCTTACTCTTCTTTACTCTCCCTCCCTCCTTACTCTACTCCCTCCCCCCTCCCTCCCTCCCTCCCTCCCTCCCTCCCTCCCTCCCTCCCTCCCTCCCTCCCTCCCTCCCTCCCTCCCTCATTTACTCTCCTTTACTCATACTCAGCTTTACTCATTTGGCATACACGTGATGTTTAACAAGCACGGCACGGCACGGCAATATTAAAGCCCAGCACGTGACACCCATCCCAGGGGCGTGCTTAAGACCTTCCACCACGAACACACGAACACACGAACAAGAACACTGATGAAGAACACCCGAACAAGAACACTGATGAAGAATACGCGAACAAGAACACTGATGAAGAACACACGAACAAGAACACTGATGAAGAATACGCGAACAAGAACACTGATGAAGAACACCCGAACAAGAACACTGATGAAGAATACGCGAACAAGAACACTGATGAAGAACACACGAACAAGAACACTGATGAAGAATACGCGAACAAGAACACTGATGAAGAACACACGAACAAGAACACTGATGAAGAACACGCGAACAAGAACACTGATGAAGAACACACGAACAAGAACACTGATGAAGAACACACGAACAAGAACACACGAACAAGAACACTGATGAAGACCCACGAACAAGAACACATGAACACGAACACTGAGAACAAAAACAGACACAAGAACACTGCATGAACAAGAACACTGATGAACAAGAACACATGAACAAGAACACTGATGAACAAGAACACTGATGAACAAGAACACTGATGAACAAGAACACTGATGAACAAGAACATTGATGAACAAGAACACTGATGAACAAGAACACTGATGAACAAGAACATTGATGAACAAGAACACTGATGAAAAAAAACACTGATGAAAAAGAACACTGATGAACAAGAACATTGATGAACAAAAAAAACACTGATGAACAAGAACACTGATGAACAAGAACACTGATGAACAAGAACACTGATGAACAAGAACACTGATGAACAAGAACATTGATGAACAAGAACACTGATGAACAAGAACACTGATGAACAAGAACACTGATGAGCAAGAACACTGATGAACAAGAACATTGATGAACAAGAACACTGATGAACAAGAACACTGATGAACAAGAACACACGAACAAGAACACTGATGAACAAGAACACAAACAAGAACACTGATGAACAAGAACACTGATGAAGAACTGATGAACAAGAACACTGATGAACAAGAACACACGAACAAGAACACTGATGAACAAGAACACACGAACAGAACCTGATAAAAGAACACTGATGAACAAGACCACAAACAAGAACACTGATGAACAAGAACACACGAACAAGAACACTGATGAACAAGAACACTGATGAACAAGAACACACGAACAAGAACACTGATGAACAAGAACTGATGAACAAGAACACTGATGAACAAGAACACTGATGAACAAGAACACTGATGAACAAGAACACTGATGAACAAGAACACTGATGAACAAGAACACTGATAAACAAGAACACTGATGAACAAGAACACTGATGAACAAGAACACTGATGAACAAGAACACTGATGAACAAGAACACTGATGAACAAGAACACTGATAAACAAGAACACTGATGAACAAGAACACTGATGAACAAGAACACTGATGAAGAACAATGATGAACAAGAACACTGATGAAGAACAATGATAAACAAGAACACTGATGAACAAGAACACTGATGAACACTTTTCCAATATACTTTTTCTAACTTTTTTCCACTTGCTTTTAATACTTTTTTATATTTTTATAATTTTACTTTCTATATTTTTTTTATACTTTCTATTTTTTTCTTCTAATTTTACTATATGTACTTTTTTAATACTTTTTGCTTTTTCTAATTTTACTTTATGTACTTTTTATAAATGTTACTTATTTAGTAGTTTAGTTTAGTAGTGGTAGCTTCCTAAAAAGACAAAACCCTCTTTAAAGCATATGTAACCCCCTTCTCTCTCTCTCTCTCTCTCTCTCTCTCTCTCTCTCTCTCTCCTCCTCTCTCTCCCCTCTCTCTCCTCTCTCTCTCTCTCTCTCTTCTCCCCCCCCCCCTTGTTCTTCTAAACCTCCTTTCTTCCTCTTTACTCCAGTACCCAGTTTTTCTTTGTCCACTACTCCCCCCCCCCCCCCCCCCCCCTTCACCACTTAGACTCTTTGCTATCCGGGCTATCTTTAGTAACCCTCCTCCTCCTCCTCCTCCTCCTCCTCCTCCTCCTCCTCCTCCTCCTCCTCCTCCAACATCTTGATAAATGAAAGTAAGAGCATGGCATTCGTACTCAATGAATACTTTAATGCGGTATTTATTAAAGAAGACGAAGCTCCATTACCAGAACCAGTAAACATGTATGCAGGACTCGAAAGGGATAGACTGGTAATAGGAGAGATAACAGTAGACGAAATATCAAAGTATTTGCTGAAACTTGACCCAGCAAAATCCGTGGGGGTGGACGAAATCTCGCCGCGACTACTTCGCGAATGTCACAGTCAACTTTCGCTCCCATTAAAGATTATTTTCAATAAATCGTTAATGGACAAAAATGTTCCTAGTATGTGGAAATTAGCTAATGTTACACCGATATTCAAGAAAGGGAATAAGAGCCTCGCAAGTAATTATCACCCAATTAGTCTAACGTCTGTGATTGTTAAACTATTTGAGAAAATATTGCGGGATAAAATAGTGTCTTTTCTCGATGAAAATAACTCAATACTAAACTCCCAGCATGGATTTCGAAATAAGAGATCCTGCTTAACAAACCTACTCGATTTTTTTAATGTCATTTATTCAAACTGGGACGCTAAAATTCCCTCGGATGTAATATACCTTGATTTTCAGAAGGCCTTCGATACAGTTCCCCATAAGCGACTTTTGACCAAGCTAAGGGCACATGGCTTAGGAGAGCAATTATGTTCATGGATTGGCGATTGGCTTTCAAATCGTAAACAACGGGTAGTAATAAATGGCGAGGCATCTGATTGGTTAGATGTTACTAGTGGGGTGCCTCAGGGCTCGGTCTTGGGTCCTACTCTTTTTCTGATGTATATCAATGATCTGGACTGCGGACTTGTATCTAAAATATCGAAATTTGCAGATGACACCAAATTAGGATGTAAAGCATATACTAGAGAAAACTGCGAACTCATACAAAGTGATCTCGACAAACTATCAGATTGGAGTGATAAATGGCTATTGAAATTTAATTCCGATCAATGTAAAGTAATGCATATAGGCAACGATAACCTCAAATATAACTATCAAATGCAAAATAAATCGTTAACTGAAGTACAGCAGGAAAAGGATTTAGGTGTCATCATCAGTAATGATCTTAAAACCAGTCCGCATTGCCTAGCTGCCAGTAAAAAGGCGAATATGATGTTGGGCTTCATTAAACGCAACTTTGAACACAAAACTCTGAAAGTAATGACACAATTATACACGTCCTTGGTTAGGCCGCACTTAGAATATGCCGTTCAATTCTGGTCGCCCTGTTTCGTAAAAGATCAAGCCAAATTTGAATCAGTGCAAAGAAGAGCAACCAAACAAATTCCATCTCTGCGAAATTCATCTTATGAAGAGAGACTGCGGAAACTTAATATGTTTTCCTTAAAGGATAGTAGAATCCGTGGGGACTTGATAGAAACCTTTAAGATCCTAAAAGGATTTGATGTCATTAATCAAGAGAACCTATTCGAGCTTTCTCCTCAAGTGACAACAAGAAATAATGGTTTAAAACTGAACGGTCAACGTTGCATCACAGATCTCTCCGTAAAAATTATTTCAATGTTAGAGTTGTTGATCGATGGAACAAGTTACCAGCAAATGTTGTCGAAGCCAGCACAATAGCTACATTTAAAAACAGACTTGACGCGCACTGTAAAGTAAATGGGTATTGATAGTGCCCTGCGAATTCATATTATAGTCCCCCGGATCGATTAGTGGTAGTGGTAGTTGTAGTTAGTATATTTCATATCCTATCATTCTTCACTACGAAACTTCCATGTTCCTATCTTCTTTAGGGACATGGTATCATTTTCCAACTGTTTTCTTACATGTAGTTGATAGTTAGTAGTATGTAGTTCAGCAGATACCCTCGTCATGGACCAATAGGTCTCCTGGTGTCTGTTACTCCTATGTATTCCTATGTATTCCTCCTCCTCCTCCTCCTCCTCTTCCATATATTACAAAAAAATAAGAATTACAGTTGGAACAAATTATGTATTGTTTGTGTATGTATATGTGTGTATTTTATTGTGGATGTTTTTAGGTCGTGTGTAAGATAAGCCATTTGAAGTGCACACACACACACACACACACACACACACATACACACACACAACACACACACACACACACACACACACACACACACACACACACACACACACACACACACACACACACATACACATACACACAGCACATATTTGCCCTTCGTAATTCCTTGCATTAAATCTCCCTCCTTTCCTCCCTGCTTTCCTCTCTCCCTCTCCCGCTCTCCCTCTCCCCCTCTCCCTCCCATCGTTGCCTCGACATCGTATTTAATCAGGCAATTAAGCTGGAAAATTCCTTTGTAACAAGCGCATTCGATAGAGCAGAGTGTGCGTGCGTGCGTGCGTGCGTGCGTGCGTGCGTGCGGTGGTGGTGGTGTGTGGTGGTGTGGTGTGTGTGTGTGTGTGTGTGTGTGTGTGTGTGTGTGTGTGTGTGTGTGTGTGTGTGTGTGTGTGTGTGTGTGTGTGTGTGTGTGTGTGTGTGTGTGTGTGTGTGTGTGTGTGTGTGTGTGTGTGTACAGTGACATCCAGAACTCCTATCTCTGTTAAATGTTATGGGGTTATATCTTTTTTACGTCCCCGTTGATTTTACTCTTCTCTCCTCTCTCTCTCTCCTCTCTCTCCTCTCTCTTCTCTCTCTCTCTCTCTTCTCTTCCTCCTCTCCCTCCTCCTCTCTCTCTCTTTTCTCTCTCCCCTCTCTCTCTCTCTTCTCTTTTCTTTCCCCCTTCATTTTTTCTTTTCCTATCATTTTTATTAATTATATTTTTTCGTACTTTATTTGTGTGATTTGTGTGTTTTGCAAGATAGGGGTGATGGTTTGGGGGGTGGTGGTGGTGGTGATGGGGTGGTGGGGGTGGTGATGGGGGTGATGGTGATGGTGATAGTGATAGTGAATGATGTGGGGGTGTGGGGGTGGTGGTGATGGTGTGGTGGTGGTGGTGGTGGTGGTGTGGTGGTGGGGTGATGAAAAAAATGAAAATAAAAATAGATAAAACCAATTACCTGTGGGTTTTTGTGTTCAGGAGGAGGAGAGAGAGAGAGAGAGAGAGAGAGAGAGAGAGAGAGAGGAGAGAGAGAGAAGAGAAAAAGAGAGCTTCACCCCCACACATCTCGCGTAAAATCGAGAAATTTCCCCACGCGCTTTTTCACCCCTCCCCCCCATCCCTCCCCCCCCCCCAATTCCCTTCCAAAAACTCCCCTTTTCCTCCTTTTTTTTTTTTCCCCCCCCTTTCCCCCTCAACCTAACTAGTATAGTTTGTACGTTTTGTGTGTGCGTCTTTGTCGTTGTACGTGACATCCAAATCCTATCTCTGTTAAATGTTATGGGGTATATTTTTCGTCCCGTTGATTTTCTCCTTCTCTCTCTTCTCTCCTCTCTCTCTCTTATTTCTCTCCTCTCTCTCTTCTCTCTCCCTCTCTCTCTCTCTCTCTCTTCTCCTCTCTCCCATCTCACCCCACCTTCATGTTTCATTCTCCATTATCATTAACTTTATATATAATTTTCCGTAATCATTATTATGTTCGGATTGTGTTATTGCAACAAATAGTGGAGGCTGGGGGAGTGGGTGGGAGGTGGACTGACGGTACACGATAGTGATAGTGATAGGACACAGATAGTGGTCGGTGTGGTGGTGAGATGGAGTGGGGGTGTGGGGGGATGAAACAAACAAAATAAAAATCAGATGAACACATTACCCTTCGCTTTGTGTTCAGAGAGAGAAAAAGAGACAGAGAAAAGAGAGAGGAAGAACGAGCAGAGAGACGACGAGAAAGAGAAAAGACTTCATTCACTCCCACACCAGTCCGCCATCAAAAAACCCCACGCGCTTTCCCTCCCCCCTCCCTCTCCCATCCCCCCTCCTTTCCCCCAATACCACTTAACTACTATACGTTTAACTCCCTCTCCTCTCTACCCACCACTCACCCACCACCTAAACCAGTATATTCCACAACACCTTTTTGCACACCCTTTCTCCAAGTCTGTTTATTATTATTTTTCTCTCACCTACACTTTCCTCTACACTTTCTTCACCATCTCTCTCAACACACCCCCCCCCCCACCCCCACCCACACACCCACCCACCCACCCACCACCACACACACACACCACAACACAGGGGGCGCGATAACACAAGGGAAAGTAACAAATTATCCGAAAACGATAACGATAGATAACCTTATCGGCGATAACCGGTAATCGATAATTGGCGATAACCGATAAATCGATAAATCCAAAATTCCGATACTAGCGATAACGATATTGATATTTTAAATAAAAATATTAAATGCTATCAGTAAACTGTTAGAAAACCCTTATTTACCTTTGCACACTATATCTTCTAATTCAATGTTTATCCTGTCTCTTCACTAATGAAAAGTACTGTTTTTAAGTAAAATAACTACATTTGAAAGTTTAAACTACTAAAAATGTCTTGCACAGCCACAGTCTAGAACAGGTTCTGCAGCATGTTCCCCTTCATAATCATGAGCATGTTGAAGTTTTCATCAGACAGGGAGCTCCTCTTGGCCCTGTTGATATCCTTGCCAAGGGAGAACAAGCGCTCCACCGCGGCGCTGGACGGCATCGCCGTGTTGTACCTCAAGAAGAGGTCAATGAGCACCTTCTCACTGTTGAAGGCTGGGTCTGCCAGACTGTCTGTCCATTTGGCCTGCAGCCACACCTTCACAATGTGAGCAGCCTTGAACTTGATTGACCTGTGATGACCCCCAGTGTCATCCTCCTCATCATAGATGCTGGAGTAGTAGTCCTCCGTCTCCATGTCCTCGCTGCTGTTGCTGGCGGTCTCCAGGTCAGCACGCCGCAAGAACTCCACCTTCCTCTCCATCAGGGACTTGACCTCTGACCTCTTGACTGGAACTGGAACCAAAAAAACTGGAACCAAAAAATAAAATTATCGAATTATCGCTAGTTTGGAACCAAAAGTATCGGCGATACCGATGAATCGATAACGCGGGATTTTTTTTTATCGGATAACCGATAACCCGATATCGTTATCGATATCGGGTTATTCGATATCGGGTATAAATTATCGCGATAATTTATCGCGATAACGCCCACCTATGCACACACACACACACACACACACACACACACACACACACACACACACACACACACACACACACACACACACACACAGAGGCAGTCTTGAGAGCTCATTGTTCAGCAGAGTCGATCAATAACCAACTCGAACAAGTCTTGCTTTTGTTCCTTTGTTATTGCCTATGACTACTTGTATTGCAACCTCTATTGTTATTATCATTATTGTTGAATTTTATTTCTCGTTTTTTAGGGGCAGAAAATTGACGTATCTATTACCGTATATTTGTCTGTGTTTGTATGTTTGTCATGTCTATCCCTTGCTCTTTCAAGTGTGTGTGTGTGTGTGTGTGTGTGTGTGTGTGTGTGTGTGTGTGTGTGTGTGTGTGTGTGTGTGTGTGTGTGTTGTGACGTGTACATGCGCTAACAAAGGGGAAAAAAAGAACGAGGTTGGAGTATTTTCTATCCATCTTTTTGTTCTCTCTGATTCCTCTCCCTTCATTCCCCAATCCTTCCCTCCTTTCCCCTCTTCCCACTACCACCATTCCTTCCCTTCCTCTTCCTTCCCTCCACTCTTCCCTCCGTGGTGACTCTTCTCTTCACTTCTCTCCCTACCCCCTCCCTTACCCTTCCACCCCTCCCTGCTCTCCCTTCCCCTACACTTCCCCTACCCTTCTCTGCCCGCTATTCCCCTGCCTGTGATTTTGGTTGCCGTGTCAGACCTTGTCAACCATGAGCTGGAGGAGGAGGAGGAGGAGGGGTGGGTGGTGAGGTGGAGGAGGAGGAGGAGGAGGGGTGGGTGGTGAGGTGGAGGAGGAGGAGGAGGAGGAGGGGTGGGTGGTGAGGTGGGGGAGGTGGAGGAGGAGGAGGAGGAGGGGTGGGTGGTGAGGTGGGGGAGGAGGAGGAGGAGGGGGGTGGTGAGGTGGAGGAGGAGAAAGCTGAAAGTTGATGTTAGTAGCTAGAATTCGTAAGAGTGTGGGGCAAAAGGGAGGAGGATGAGGAGGGGGAGAGAGAGATGGAGAGGAGATGGGAGAGAGAGAGAGGAGGGATGTTGGAGGAGGGTGAGAGAGAGGAGAGAGAGAGAGGAGGGTGTGAGGGGAGGAGGGGGAGGAGAGTGAGGAGGGAGAGAGAGATGAGTGAGAGAGTGTTGAGGGGGTGGGGAATGGAGAGAGAGAGAGAAGAGAGAGGAAGAGAGAGAGGAGAGGAGAGTGAGAGAGGAGAGGAGGAGGGGAGAGGAGAGACAAATGAGGGAGGGGAGAGAGAGGAGAGGGGAGAGAGAGAAGAGAGAGATGTTGGAGGAGGGTGAATATGAGAGAGAGAGCAGAGAGAGAGGAG
>JACEEZ010025762.1:47500-57500 GCA_016584305.1 Chionoecetes opilio | reverse complement strand
TAAATATAAAAATAAAAAATAAATAAAAATAACAATAAAATGAGTAAAAAAAACTAGATCTATCACTAAATAAAAGCCACGCAAGATAGCAAGACATTTAAAGTTAAAAGACATTGTATTTAACATTCCTACTACGAGACGCCATTAAGGTCATTATGAATTAACTCTGCTACTTACCATGCTTTCCCACACCTTGGTTCGTGCATGTCAAGGAAAGGAGAGGAGGAGGCAAAGGAACATTTTCTCTGGTGTGATTAAGTCAGGGTGGGTTAGAGAAAAGGGAAGAGAAGGGAGAGAAAACTGATACAACTGATAAATGTAAGTGGTTTTTAGGCGAGAGAGAGAGAGAGAGAGAGAGAGAGAGAGAGAGAGAGAGAGAGAGAGAGAGAGAGAGAGAGAGAGAGAGAGAGAGAGAGAGAGAGGAAATAAAAGGAAAGTTCTGCAATCGTCCACAAATTTACTGCAGTGTGAATGGGCAATTTTACCATGTATGTTTTCCTGCCTCAATCACAAGGCAGGTGGTCCGCACATGAACCAAGAACCTGTAGCAACACACACAGTCACACAGTCACACACACACACACAGTCACCCACACACAGTCACCCACACCCACCCACCCACCCACCCACCCACCCACCCACCCACCTGTTTAGAGAGAGAAAACTTTAATTATGTCATTTTCAACCCAAAGTAGTAGTTTAACCGTGTTTAAAAAAATAATTTATATATATATGTATATTTTTTTTAGGTGTTTAGTAACATACGTATAACTCCACGAAAAAAATATTAGTTATCATCATCATTATCATCATCAGGAAGGGTCATCATGTGAAGAATATATAGAGTGACCTTGAATAAAAGTCTTGTGTATAAGAGGCAGAAGTTAGGTACAATATGTAGTAAAGGGAAACTGTTGGCAACGAGGAGGGAAATGGTAAAAACACGGCCATATTAATACAATGGTAATGGTGGTGGTGGTGGGTGGTGGTGGTGATGGTGGGTGGTGGTGGTGGTGGTGGTGGTGGTGGGTGGGTGGTGGTGGTGGTGGTGGGTGGTGGTGGTGGTGGGTGGGTGGTGGTGGTGTGGTGGGTGGTGGTGGGTGGTGGTGGTGGTGGGTGGTGGGTGGTGGTGGTGGTGGTGGTGGGTGGGGGTGGGTGGTGGTGGTGGTGGTGGTGGAAGTGGGTATTATCCTTAGAGGGACACAAATATAGTAGTACAAAACAGGCCTGGGTGGAATGAGGACAGGTGTTTTGGGGGAATTACGTACGCAGGTGTGACCTTTTGTGGCTTCCAGGGTCATGAGTGGAGGAGGTGGAGGAGAGTGGGTGTGAGTGGAGAGTGAAGATACCAGAGGAGGAGGAGGAGAAGGAGAATGGGTGTGACTGGAGGGTGGATATTCAAGAGGAGGAGGTGGAGGAGAGTGGTTGTGAGTTCAGAGTGAAGATAGAAGAGGAGGAGGTGGAGGAGGAGAAGAGTGGATATGAGTGGAGAGTGGAGATTGTGGAGGAGGAGAGTGGAGATGCATAGATTTTCGAATATCTCATCTCGGAGAATCAATTACTATACCTTACGTACTATTTTACCTGTGGGCTTATTATCAAAGTTTGTGCGTATGTTCGGTGATTAAGGTGAATGGCCTGCCTACCTACGACTCCCTTACCTACTTACCTTACCTTACCCTACCTTACCTACCTTACCTTACCTTACCTTACCTTACCTTACCTACCTTACCTACCTTACCTTACCTAACCTTACCTTACCTTACCTACCTTACCTTACCTTACCTTACCTTACCTTACCTTACCTACCTACCTACCTACCTACCTACCTACCTACCTTACCTTACCTTACCTTACCTTACCTTACCTACCTACCTACCTACCTACCTACCTTACCTACCTACCTACCTACCTTACCTTACCTACTTTACCTTACCTTACCTAACCTTACCTACCTACCTTACCTACTTACCCTACTTACTCCCGACTTACCTACGACTCCCACCTAGCCATGAATCCCAAAATTACTACCATGTCCCCTTTTTCCCATTTATCCTACCTGTCCTATACTTTTTGCCCCTTTATCCTACCGTCCTAACTTTTGCCTTATCCTACTTCCTATACTTTCCTCCCTTATCCTACCTATCCTATACTTTTTGCCCCTTTATCCTACCTGTTCTATACTTTTTGCCCCTTTATCCTACCTGTCCTATACTTTTTGCTTCTTTATCTTACCTGTCCTATACTTTTTGCCCCTTTATCCTACCTGTCCTATACTTTTTGCCCCTTTATCCTACCTGTCCTATACTTTTTGCCCCTGTATCCTACCTGTCCTATACTTTTTGCCCCTTTATCCTACCTGTCCTATACTTTTTTATATGATGTTTAGTCTTGATGTTTTTTTTAGACTGACATATTTTGGGGTGTTTTTTTCGTTTTTTTTTTGGGGGGGGGACTTTATTCGATGTATTTTCTTCATTAGTGATTCGGTTAGATTGGTTTAGGTTAGGTTAGGTTAGGTTAGGGGACTTGATTTACTTTAGTTTCTTCATTAGTGATTTTTCTTTCACCTACCTTCAACCACCTCCATCAACCCTCTGGTATCTCCACTCACGCTCACTCTCCACCTCCTTCTCTTGCCTCTCCACCCTCCACTCATATCCACTCTTCTCTTCCTCCACCTCCTCTGCTATCTCCACCCTCCACTCATATCCACTCTTCTCTTCCACCACCTCCTCTGCTATCTCCACCCTCCACTCATATCCACTCTTCTCTTCCACCACCTCCTCTGCTATCTCCACCCTCCAACCCTCCCTTTAGCCATTATTTCCCTATCCAACGTCTCCCCATCCTTCCCTTCTTCCTCCTCCTCGCCCTTCTCCTCTTCCGCCCCTCCTTCCCCTCCGTGGTATTTCTCTCCCTCCATCCCTGTGCCGTGTGAGAGTCGTTACCTCATCCCTCCATCATGATTTCCTCCATCTCTTCTCATTTCCTAACTCCGGTTATCTGTTCCTGTTTTCACAATTTTTTCCCTGACTTCTACTCTTCCCCCTTCTCTCTCTCTGTGTGTGTGTGTGTGTGTGTGTGTGTGTGTGTGGTGTGTGTGTGTGTCCTTTACAACTCGTTCATAAATGTTTGGTATTGACCTTTGACCTACTGACCCATTGGGGATAGTAGTAGTAGTAGTGGTGGTGGTCATGGTGGTAGTGTATCAGAAGAGCGTTGGTATGTTGACCCAAATAACAGCAAGAGACGCGTGACGGGTGGTGCCATAGCGTGCAATATTGAATCCAGTGGTGCGAAAATAGTGGTGAATTGTGCAATTTCGCAACACAGAACTCCACACGTCACCATTGGCAGTGGATTCTATTTACAATACCGTAAATAAAATAAAAAGTATTGAGAGGAAACTTACACCTGTTTTGATATCAAAGACAGGTTCAGGTTACCTCCGTCCGAAAAAAAGAGAGGGAGAGAGAACAAAAGAGAAGGGTGCAGGAGGACGTGTGAGTGTGAATAGCTACGCCGGAGGAGGAAAACGGGGAGAAGAGAAGGAAGGGGGAAAAAGGTCTACAGAGTGATGGAAGAAGTCAGTATTGGAATGAGGAGGCGAGTTCTTACCGCTTGAAGCTAGAGGGTAAAAGGAGGGGTTTTATTTAAGCGTGGCCTTGAGCCTACACCCCCCAATACCCCGCCCTTCCCGCCGTGCCCGCCGCCCTCCTCCTCTATCCCCTTAAGTGCAACGGAAACCTCTCCTCCCTCTCCTCGTTAAGTGCAAAGTGCCGCAGGAAGGAAAAAAAAAGGAACAGGAGAAAGTCTTGGTCCTTGTGCCATGGTGGTGATGCACGCGCGTGTGTGGTGGTGGTGGTGAGGGTTATTGTGCTCATGGTGGATCAGGTGAGGCGGCCGGAGGATCAGGTGAGGCGGCCGGAGGTGGAGGAACGGCCCCCTCGAGACCTAGCCTACTCCAGGTACGGCCAGTCCTCGAGGATGGGGTCCACGAGGAGGCAGGCGTCCCTCGGCCTGCCCCTCCCACCCTACTCGGCCGGCAGGTGCTCCAAGCTACCCCCGTCACCCAACTTCCTCTCTGTGTAAGTTTGAAAGTCGCAGGAATGAGTCAGGGCCTACGAGCATCCCACTGCTGCCACCAGTGTATTTTTTATCCCACCTGCTGCCACCAGTGTATTGTTATCCCACCTGCTGCCACCAGTGTAGTGTTATCCCACCTGCTGCCACCAGTGTAGTGTTATCCCACCGCTACCACCAGTGTATTGTTATTCCACCTGCTGCCACCAGTGTGTTATTATCCCACCTGCTGCCACCATTGTATTGTTATCCCTCCGCTGCCACCAGTGTAGTGTTAACTGTGTGAGTCATACCCGCGCCGCCACCGTTGTAATGGTGATGGTGGTGTAAGCTTTTGTGCCCCTCTTCATCAAGGTGGTAGTGGTGGCTGTGGTGGAGAGAGACCTACTTGCCAGTGTTCCCCAGCCATTGTTACACACATCACTGTCGCTTAACGAGGGTGGTGGTGGTGGTGGAGGATAGCCTTACCTACCTCGCTGATACCCTCACACCGCCACCCGTCACTGTCGCTCTGATGGTGGGAGCGGTGGAGGGAAGAAAGGGCTCACGAATTCAATGTCTTTCCCCCTAACGGCCTAACCCATGAAAAACGATCCCTGTCCCCACACTCCCTTGCCTTCTCTCCCTATACAACTCATTCCTTTACACCCGTTTCACTAAAGACCCAACACCCACAATCCCCACATCCCCCCCTACACAGTCCTCCCTCATACTATTTAACCCCTTCACGCCCAGATCTTTCCTTGGCTATAAAAAATCGTCTGTTGTTAGCCATAAAATAACGAAAAGTAACTTAATATACCAAATGAGTTAGTGGACAAGGATACTAAACAGGTCATATCTATTAAATATTGTTTATAGTCACTAAAAATTGTCTAATGGTACCGAAATTACGTTCTGGGTCTCAGGGGTTAAGCTCTTCCTGCACATACTTTCACCTCTCACAATCACCTCTCCAGCACTCTGCCCTCACATCTCTGACACATTCCTCCCCTCTCCCCTCCTCCACACACACTTTTACGTTCCCCGTCTAATGGGTGTCCAAGCAACTTCTCCTCGTTCTTCTTCATCTCTTTCAGAAAACAGAGTTCCCTTGTGACTCTTAGGAAAGGACGGTTGTGTATGTTCATATGAGAGGCACCTTTCAGTTCTTTCTTTCTCTTCCACTCCTCCCCTTTATATAATTTTCTCTTTCTTTCTTTATCACACACACACACACACACACACACACACACACACACACACACACACACACACACACACAACCACACACCACACACCACACACACACACACACACACACACACCACACACACACACACACAATACACCCCCCCCCACACACACACCAATAAAAGGGACGCAGGTATGTCTTTAATAGTGACAGCCACACACACCACACACACACACACCACCCACACAACACCACACACAACACACACACACACACACAACACCCACCACACCCACACACACCACACACACACACACACACACACAACACAACCACACCACACCACCACACCACACACACACACACACACACCACACACCACACACACACACACCCACACACACACCACACACACACCACACACACACACCACACCACCACACACACACCACACACACACACCACACACACACACCACACACACACACACACACACACACACACACACACACACACACACACACACACACACACACCACACAACACACACACACCAACAACACACACACACACCACACACACACACACACACACACACACACACACACACACACACACACACACACACACACACACACACACACAACCACACACACACACACACACCACACACACACACACACACACACACACACACACACACACACACACACACACCACACACACACACACCAATGAAAGGACGCAGGTATATCATTAATAGTGACAGCACACACACACACACACACACACACACACACACACACACACACACACACAACACACACACACACACACACACACACACACACACACACACCACACACAACAACACACACACACACCCCAACACACACACACACACACACACACACAACAGATATATATATATATATATATATATATATATATAAAAGGGACGCAGGAATATCATCAATAGTGACGGCACACACAACATAAGTTTCAACCCACAATTTCCTAACAGTTTATTGCGTGAACAACCGGGCTGATGGAGGGAAGAGTATGATTTTTAGCCTTTTAACCCTCGCAATTTAGCCTTTGTTTACCTTGCATTTAGCCTTGCATTCATCCACCTGTGAATAACTGTGACTGACGTTTTGGTTTTTATTTATTTCTTAATAGCAGTTCATAAACGTTGGTGTATCACGTGTAGGAGAAAAGGCAGAGGATATTATGCTTTTTTTACGGTATTGAGTTCGTATGGAAGTCAGGTATGGTGGAAGAAAGGGATGTGGAGTTATTTATGGGTGAGGAAGATAAGGTAGCGAGGATGGGAAAGGAATGGAAGGGAAGTTGTGACGTGGGTTGTGGGAGTGACGAGGGAAAGGAATGGAACAGAAGTTTTGGTGGTTTTTTGAGTACTGAGTTTTTTGAGTACTGAGTTTTTTGAGTACTGAGTTTTTTGAGTACTGAGTTTTTTGAGTACTGAGTTTTTTGAGTACTGAGTTTTTTGAGTACTGAGTTTTTTGAGTACTGAGTTTTTTGAGTACTGAGTTTTTTTGAGTACTGAGTTTTTTGAGTACTGAGTTTTTTGAGTACTGAGTTTTTTAAGTACTGAGTTTTTTGAGTACTGAGTTTTTTGAGTACTGAGTTTTCTAAGTACTGAGTTTTTTGAGTACTGAGTTTTTTGAGTACTGAGTTTTTTGAGTACTGAGTTTTTTGAGTACTGAGTTTTTTGAGTACTGAGTTTTCTAAGTACTGAGTTTTTTGAGTACTGAGTTTTTTGAGTACTGAGTTTTTTTAGTAAAAAGGAAAGTACTGGAAGGGAAGTTGTTGAAAGAGGTTTGGAGTGAAGGGAGAGAGAGAGAGAGAGAGAGAGAGAGAGAGAGAGAGAGAGAAGAGAGAGAGAGAGAGAGAGAGAGAGAGAGAGGAGAGAGAGAGAGAGAGAGAGAGGTAAAGGATGGAAAGAAAATATCGTTGGGTTAAAAAAGAAAAACACAGAAAGAAAGGAAAAAGGAAAATTACAATTACAAGTAACGATTTTTAGGTTAGTGTGTGAAGGGAAGGATGAAAAAAGTGAGTAACCTAACCTAACCTAACCTAACCTAACCTAACCTAACCTAATCTAATGTAGGAGGTTTAGAGTAGTGTGATGGGAAGAAAAGGAAAGGGGAGATGAAATAAAAAGAGGGGAATGCGAGGAGGGGAAAGACTATGTGCTACTGTGAGGGAGTTGGTGTTGAGGAAAGGGTAACAGGTTTAGGTGGTGGTGGTGGTGGTGGTGTTGGTGGGGGTGGTGGTGGTGGTGTTGGGGGTGGTGGTGGTGGGGGTGGGTGGGGTGGGGGGGGTGGAGGTCGTGGTGATGGTGGTGGTGGTGGGGGTGGTGGAGGTGGTGGTGGGGGTGGTGGAGGTGGTGGTGGGGGTGGTGGAGGTGGTGGTGGGGGGTGGTGGTGGTGGAGGTGGTGGTGGTGGTGGTGATGGTGAAGCGGTCAACTTGAATACCATAACGATTGATGTGAATTTTGAAGATAATCTCAAATATAACTATCAAATCCAAAATAAATCGTTAACTGAAGTAGAGCAGGAAAAAGATTTAGGTGTCATCATCAGTAACGGTCTTAAAACCAGTCCGCATTGCCTAGCTGCCAGTAAAAAGGCAAATATGATGTTGGGCTTCATTAAACGTAACTTTGAACATAAAACTCCGAAAGTAATGACACAATTATACACGTCCATGGTTAGGCCGCACTTGGAATATGCCGTTCAATTCTGGTCGCCGTTTCGTAAAAGATCAAGCCAAATTGGAATCAGTGCAAAGAAGAGCAACCAAACACATTCCATCTCTGCGTAATTCATCTTATGAAGAGAGACTGCGGAAACTTAATATGTTTTCCTTAAAGGATCGTAGAATCCGTGGGGACTTGATAGAAACCTTTAAGATCCTAAAAGGTTTTGATGTCATTAATCAAGAGATTAAGCCTTACTTACGTCAAGAAGTCTTACGGCGTATTGGCATAGCCCGCGGTGTTATGGACTCACTCAGCGGGAGTATTTGGCGTTGTCGGTACCTGTGCAGGAGACAAAGATCCGGATCTTCAAGTCGCTTATGATCCCTGTCTTACTCTATGGTTGTGAGACATGGACACTAAATAGTGACTTGAAGAGACGAATCAATGGCTTTGGTAATAAGTGTCTTCGCAGAATCATGGGGTATCGCTGGGATGATTACGTGTCAAATCAGCGATTGCACCGTGAGACTGAATTTAGGCCTATTACCTGCATAGTCCGTCAGCGCCAACTTCGGCTATATGGGCATGTGGCACGCTACCCTGAAACCGATCCTTCCCATCGGGTTGTATCTGTAAGAGACAATCCGGCGTGGAGGAGGCCAAGGGGGCGCCCACAAGGCTCGTGGCTGGGGCAAGTTGATGTTTCTTGTCGAGATTGCTTGGTATGGGAAAGGAGCCTGCATGGGAATCGCGCGTGGTGACCCCCGGGAGTGGCGTCGTAGGGTGGGCGAGGCGACGCGCCCCCCGGCGTATGCCCCCAATGATTGATTGATTGATTGATTGAATCAAGAGAACCTATTCGAGCTTTCTCCTCAAGTGGTAACAAGAAATAATGGTTTAAAACTAAACGGTCAACGTTGCATCACAGATCTCCGTAAAAATTATTTTAATGTTAGAGTCGTTGAACGCTGGAACAAGTTACCAGCAAATGTTGTCCTACAATAATTACCTACAATAACTACATTTAAAAACAGACTTGACGCGCACTGTAAAGTAAATGGGTCGTTGAACGATGTAACAAGTTACCAGCAAATGTTGTCGAAGCCAGCACAATAACTACATTTAAAAACAGACTTGACGCGCACTGTAAAGTAAATGGGTATTGATAGTGCCCTGCGAATTCATATTTAGTCCCCGGATCGATTAGTTGTAGTGGTAGTGGTAGTTGTTAGTTAGTAATTTCATATCCTATCATTCTTCACTACGTAACTTCCATGTTCCTATCCTCTTTCGGGACATGATATCATTTTCCAACTGTTTTCTTACATGTAGTTGATAGTTAGTAGTATGTAGTTCAGCAGATATCCTCGTCATGGACCATTAGGTCTCCTGGTGTCTGTTATTCCTATATAATCCTATGTAAATCATCATCCTCCTCCCACGTACACTTTTTATATCCCCATGCACTCAAAAAAAAAAAAAAAAAAATTATATTCGTGCTTTGTTTTTAGTCATGCCACGTTATGTACCAATCAACTTCACGTATATCATCACTAATTCTCACCTTTTTTCTCTCCTACAGGTAAGTGTGATGACGGTGTGATGACATGTGTGATGACAGGCGTGGCGTAGTGTGGTGAGTACAAAAATAGGTGATGAAGTGATAAGCGAAGATATAGATGTCATGATAATGATTGTGATGTTTGAAGTGAAATGTGTGAGTGATGAGTACAGTTGTGAATTGTGATGATGGTGTTGGTGATGGATGGTGAATAATTGGTGATAGTGATGAATGTGTGATGATGTGGAGGTGGAAAGGTTAATTTACTTATTCTGTACGCTACGGCCTTGTCAACTTTACGAAATTACGGCAATCCTAGTAGTAGTAGTAGTAGTAGTAGTAGTAGTAGTATAGTAGTAGTAGTAGTAGTAGTAGTAGTAGTAGTAGTAGTAGTAGTAGTAGTAGTAGTAGTAGCGGTAGTAGTAGTAGTAGTAGTAGTAGTAGTAGTGG
>JACEEZ010025762.1:37500-42500 GCA_016584305.1 Chionoecetes opilio | reverse complement strand
GAATTTGTGCAGAGAAGGGATTTAAGACATTAACACTGCATGTTTCCATGTTTTAATGTCAGTTGTTAGCAGATTCCTCCATTAAAACCTTTGAACTGACCTTCATGCTTTGCTCTCTACTTAATTGTGTACTAAGTATGATTTTCATTGTGATTGAATTATAAACACCCCTAATGGGCCAAATAATGAGCAACCATACTCAGAAAATACCTTAAAACAAGAAACAATGGCAATTTTGCACCATGTTGGGTAAATATACGCACGTCGCTGAAAGAGTTTACATTTTTTCTTGATTTTCGTATGTGTTAAATTGCTCACATTACAAAAATGTATCGTAGAAGCATAAGAGTGGTCGTATCGCTTGGCGCCGGTTATAGAATCAGAGCTGGGACCCTGAAGATTGCCTGATCAAAATTTGGTGCTTTTATCCGGCATGTCCCCATCCCTTTGAAATTCGGTGCTAAGCTGCCTCACTAATTCGATATCGTCAACCACGAGAACCTTTTCGAGCTCTGTACTCAGGTGACAACAAGAAACATCCCTTCTCCCTTCCTTCCCCTCGCCCACATTTTCCTCGCCATACTTTTCCTCTTTCTCTTCACATGTTTCTCCTCTAACTCCTTCATCCTACACAATCTCGCTCATCCTGTTCTTTGCTTTCCTCTCCTTCCTTCCTTCACTGTACCCTCCCTCCCACTCACCCTCCTTTTATTCCTTGCCTATCTTCCTCTCTTCCTCTCTTCGCTGTTGAACAAGACCCGCCGCCTGGACGCCCATCTAGTGGTACCCAGTAATCAGGGCTTCATAGACAGGCTGTGCGGCGGGGCTTCATAAACCTGCTGCAAACCTCACTGAGTCTGTCTGTCGCTGCTCCTTACCAGACATGTCTTTACCTTCTCCTTCCTTCCTCCTCCTCCTCCTCCTCCTCCTCCTCCTCCTCCTCCTGCTCTTATCATAATGCTTTTTGATGCCTTGATTATGTTTGTTTTTATTTTTTTCGACATAAAAATGGCTATGTATCAATTTTTTTTAGATATTTTACCTGCTTACTTTTGTTTCCCATATCTATTTTCCTTATTTGTGGGGGCATTTGGATTGTTTGATTTTTGTCTTGTTATTAGAATGTGAGGGAGTCATACGTTATTTTTGAGAGAGAGAGAGAGAGAGAGAGAGAGAGAGAGAGAGAGAGAGAGAGAGAGAGAGAGAGAGAGAGAGAGAGAGAGAGAGAGAGAGAGAGACATGGCAGGGGAGACCTCGGGCAACGCAAGGGTATTTTCTGCTAGTACATACTTTATATATTCTTGTGGATGAATTAGTGTTAGCAGTAGTTTAGGTTAGCATACTACATTCCTTTCATTCTTTGCTTTAAAATGTCCATGTACTTATCCTCTTTAAGTACATGGTGTTCTTATCTTATCTTATCTGTTAACTGCCGGCCTGTCAACGGAGGGAGGGGAGGGTGGGGAGCAGCCTTGTTCTGTGCTATCCTGTTCTCTTACGACGGTTACGTGTAGTTTGTTAGTGGTATGTTAGTTCACCAGATACCCTCGCAATAGATCAAAGGGTATCCTGGTATCTGTTCTTCCTCCCCTCCTCCTCCTCCTCCTCCTCCTCCACTCCCACTTTTAAGTTATTTTAGACCCACGCTTTAAAGTTGCTTGTCCCTTTGTTGAATCTCTCTCTCTCTCTCTCTCTCTCTCTCTCTCTCTCTCTCTCTCTCTCTCTCTCTCTCTCTCTCTCTCTCGTTTAGGAACTTTTTACGCCATTAAAACTCTGCTTCCCATTGAAATGTATCTTGTCGCATATTTAATCATATCTTTTTTTTCCAATATTCAGTTTTCTTAGTTTAATCTGCATGTCACCCATTTTGTATTACCCTTTCATCCATTTATACCATTATATGTCCCATTTGTAACACCCCTTTGCCCATTTCTGCTTCCTTTCTGCCGAGAGAGATAATTTTTTTTTTTTTTTTTTAAGAGGTTAGTGAGTGCCCATTTCTTTCCTGGCTAGCGTGCAATACTTGGGAATAGAAAGGACAAGAAAAGGAAAGGAAAGGATGAAGAAAAGACTGAGAACCAATTGCTATCCTTTTTCTGAGAGGAAGAAAACGATACACCAGTAATTAATGTTGTGTTCCTTATATTACTATTTTGTTTCCTTTGTGTATCGGCGAGGGTTAATTTACGACGATATTATGACCCCCCCCCCCCCCACCACACAACACACCCACACACACACAACACAACCACACACCCACACACCACAACACACACACACCACACACACACACACACACACAACACACACACACACACCCCCACACACACACACCACACACGAAAAGAAAGCAAAAGCAAAACATATATATATAGTTATTGCTGCTTAATTCGAAACCTCCCTAGTTTTTCTCCCACTTTTTACACACACACAACACACACACACACACACACACCACACACACACACACAACACACACACACCACACACACACAACACACACCACACACACACACACACACACACCTGGCGTTGTTCCTAATTAGTGTATGGTAAGAAATATAATTGAAATAAATGTTAGGTGTCAACTGGCGTCCTGCAGCTGTCAAGAGTGGGAAATGTATCAACCAGGCTTCTTTTTTTCCCTTCCTTCCTTCCTTCCCTCACCTTTAGTATTTTTTTCATTACCACCGCTAACGAAGTTGGAGGGGTTATGTTTTCACCCCGATCTGTCTGTCTGTCTGCCTGTCTGTGTCTGTCTGTCTGTGTCTGTCTGTCGTCTGTTAGTGTACAGGATTTCTCGAAAAGTTACGAATATATTTGGACCAAACTCGGTATACCAAGTCTATTTGGTATAAGGAAGAACTGATTTATTTTGGATGAAATCTATTGACAAATGTTGCCATGGCAACCAATTGATGAAATATTCGGGCGGAGGTATGCGCTCTACTGAGTGCCTCCCCCCTAGTTTTTTCATGTTTTAATTTCATTTTGTCATGTTTTTTTTCACTCGTTTTTTCATTTTGTCGTGTTTTTTCTTCTTCATTTTGTCATGTTTTTTTCTCTTCATTTTGTCATGTTTTTTTCATTTTGTCATGGTTTTTTTTCTTCATTTTGTCATGGTTTTTTTTCACTCGCTTTTCATTTGTCGGTTTTTTCTTCTTCATTTTGTCATGTTTTTTTCTCTTCATTTTGTCATGTTTTTTTCATTTTGTCATGGTTTTTTTTCTTCATTTTGTCATGGTTTTTTTTCTTCATTTTGTCATGTTTTTTTTTCTTCATTTTGTCATGGTTTTTTTCATTACCACCGCCAACGAAGTTGGAGGGGTTATGTTTTCACCCCGATCTGTCTGTCTGTCTGTCTGTGTTTGTCTGTCTGTTTGTTAGTGTACAGGATTTCTCGAAAAGTTACGAATAGATTTGGACCAAACTCGGTATACCAAGTCTATTTGGTATAAGGAAGAACTGATTTAATTTTGGATGAAATCTATTGATAACTGTTGCCATGGCAACCAATTGATGAAATATTCGGCAGGAGGTATGCGCTCATACTGAGTGTGTGTGTGTATATATATATATATATATATATATATAATATAAAATTATATATATATATATATATATATATATATATATATATATTTTACTTTTCTATATGCGGGCGGAGGTATGCGCTCTACTGAGTGCCCCCCCCCCTAGTTTTGTCATGTTTTTCTTTAATTTTGTCATGTTTTTTAGCATTTCTTTCATTTTGTCATGTTTTTCCCCTCTACTTTTCCTTCCTTCTTTCCCTCACCTTTAGCATTTCTTTCATATTGTCATGTTTTTCTGTTTTTCTTACTTGTATACATGTTTTTTCCTTTCCTTCCATTTTTATTCTATCTTTTTGCACATCCTTCCTATATTGATAAATTTTCTTTTTCAAGGTTTTCTTTCTTTCTATCCTTGTTTTCTTTCTTTCTATCCTTGTTTTCTTTCTTTCTGTCTGTGTTTTCTTTCTTTCTATCCTTGTTTTCTTTCCTTCTGTCTTTTTCTTTCTTTCTATCCTTGTTTTCTTTCTTTCTATCCTTGTTTTCTTTCTTTCTATCCTTGTTTTCTTTCTTTCTATGTTTTCTTTTTCACCCTACATGCCATTGATTATCATATTTTTGGCAATTTTCTTTATTTCCATTCACAACTCCCCTTTAATTTTTCCTTGCCACATCTGCCTCTCTCCCTCCCTTTCTCTTTTTCCTTGCCTCAAAAATTATAATCCTCTGAAAGCACCTGCTACCCTACCCCCCCACATTCTCTCTCTCTCTCTCTCTCTCTCTCTCGCTCTCTCTCTCGCTCTCTCTCTCGCTCTCTCTCTCTCTCTCTCTCTCTCTCTCTCTCTCTCTCTCTCTCTCTCTCTCTCTCTCTCTCTCTCTCTCTCTCTCTCTCTCTCTTCCCTTTTTCCGCACCCTTTCCAGCACCCTTTCCAGCACCCTTTTTCAGCACCCTTTTCTAACACCCTTTCCAGCACCCTTTTGCACCACCCTTTCCAACACCCTTTCCAGCACCCTTTTTCAGCACCCTTTTCTAACACCCTTTCCAGCACCCTTTTGCACCACCCTTTCCAACACCCTTTCCAGCACCCTTTTTCAGCACCCTTTTCTAACACCCTTTCCAGCACCCTTTTGCACCACCCTTTCCAACACCCTTTCCAACACCTTTTCCACCACCCTTTCCAACACCATTTCCAGCACCCTTTTCTAGCACCCTCTTCCAGCACCCTTTCCAGCCCTTGTTCAGAAATGATTATGTTTCACCATTTGCATTGTGAGGCAAAGAAAGGAGACGTTTACAACCTTTTTGAAGTGTTTTATGGGAAATTTTGCAACACGCCATACCACACAATCACGGCTTTCTTCTTTCTCAGTCACCTCCTCCTCCTCCTCCTCCTCCTCCTCCTCCTCCTCCTCCTCCTCCTCCCAGTGAACTCTTTATTGGATTGCAACGAGGAAAAACACAACCATCAT
>JACEEZ010025762.1:22500-35000 GCA_016584305.1 Chionoecetes opilio | reverse complement strand
CTCTCTCTCTCTCTCTCTCTCTCTCTCTCTCTCTCTCTCTCTCTCTCTCTCTCACCATGCGTCAATTTTCATCATTCAGGTAGGATTTTCCCTTCACATTCCTCCCCTTTAGCACCTTTTCAATCTTCCTCCTCCTCCTCCTCCTCCTCCTCCTCCTCCTCCTACATTCAAAAACAGACTTGACGCGCACTGTAAAGTAAATGGGTATTGATAGTGCGAATTTCGTATCTAGTCCCCCGTATCGATTAGTTGTAGTGGTAGTTGTAGTTAGTATTTTTCATATCCTATCATTCTGCACTATGAAACTTCCATGTTCCTATCCTCTTTAGGGACATGGTATCATTTTCCAACTGTTTTCTTACAAGTAGTTGATAATTAGTAGTATGTAGTTCAGCAGATACCCTCGCTATGGACCATTAGGTCTCCTGGTGTCTTTTATTCCTATGAAATCCTATATAATCCTCCTCCTCCTCCTCCTCCTCCTCAGCAGGAGGAGGAGGCATTGAAGTGTACCGCGTCCTACATGGAAAGTACACAATCCGCAGTGGATTGAACGGAGCTGGGGCCTGATTGACTGCTGCCTCCCAAGAAAGCGCCAGGCAAGGCTGCCGCACCACCCTTGAACCTCCACACTGTGTTCACACCATTACAAAACACAGATAACATGACCTATCTATCAAGCACTAAACCTACCCCCACAAACTAGTAGTAGTTAGCCATAGATTACAGCTTTCAACTTTCCTCACAAATTCCATGCAGTTTTTCTATATTACATGGTATCACTTCTTTTCCGGCCAGCTTCGGCTGGAGGGATGGGTGGGTGAGGAGGAGCCTTCTACTTCCTATCCTTTCTCTCTTATTATCTAGTTAGTGTAGTATAGTTAAAGCAAACAGTCTTGTAAGGACCTATCGGTCTGTTGCTGTTTGTGTTTCCTTTGTATTCCTTTGTATTCCTCCTCCTCCTCCTCCTCCTCCTCCTCCTCCTCCTCCTCCTCCTCCTCCTCCTCCTCCTCCTGTCATGTCGTTAGGAAGACAACAACACTCCTCCATGTCAGAAGGTCTTGAAGTAAATGGTGCTTTCCATCTGCTTGTTTGTCTCTCCTCCTCCTCCTCCTCCTCCTCCTCCTCCTCCTTCTCCTCCTTCTCCTTCCCTTCCCTTCCCTTCCCTTCCCTTCCTCCTCCCCCTTCTCCTTCCTCCTCGCCAATATTCATTCATCATCTCCCTCTCTCCTTGTTTGTTCCTCCTAATTTGACCTCCTTCCCATTCTCTCTCTCTCTCTCTCTCTCTCTCTTCTCCCCTCTCTCTCTCTCTCTCTCTCTCTCTCTCTCTCTCTCTCTCTCTCTCTCTCTTCCCCTCTCATATCCATTTTCTCCTTGTCTTTCATCCTTTCTCTCCATTCCTTCCTTATTTCCGACCTGTCCTACTCTTCCCTCCTCCTCCTCCTCCTCCTCCTCCTCAGGAGAAAATGGATATGAGAGAGAGAGAGAGAGAGAGAGAGAGAGAGAGAGAGAGAGAGAGAGAAAATGGGAAGGAGGTCAAATTAGGAGGAACAAACAAGGAGAGAGGGAGATGATAAATGGCTATTAAAATTCAATTCCGATAAATGTAAAGTAATGCATATAGGCAACGATAACCTCAAATATAACTATCAAATGCAAAATAAATCGTTAACTGAAGTACAGCAGGAAAAGGATTTAGGTGTCATCATCAGTAATGATCTGAAAACCAGTCCGCATTGCCTAGCTGCCAGTAAAAAGGCAAATATGATGTTGGGCTTTATTAAACGTAACTTTGAACATAAAACTCCGAAAGTAATGACACAATTATACACGTCCTTGGTTAGGCCGCACTTGGAATATGCCGTTCAAGTCTGGTCGCCCTGTTTCGTAAAAGATCAAGCCAAATTGGAATCAGTGCAAAGAAGAGCAACCAAACAAATTCCATCTGCGAAATTCATCTTATGAAGAGAGACTGCGGAAACTTGATATGTTTTCCTTAAAGGATCGTAGAATCCGTGGGGACTTGATAGAAACCTTTAAGATCCTAAAAGGTTTTGTTGTCATTAATCAAGAGAACCTATTCGAGCTTTCAACTCAAGTGACAACAAGAAATAATGGTTTAAAACTAAACGGTCAACGTTGCATCACCGATCTCCGTAAAAATTATTTCAATGTTAGAGTCGTTGATCGATGGAACAAGTTACCAGCAAATGTTGTCGGAGCCAGCACAATAACTACATTCAAAAACAGACTTGACGCGCACTGTAAAGTAAATGGGTATTGATAGTGCGAATTCGTATCTAGTCCCCCGTATCGATTAGTTGTAGTGGTAGTGGTAGTTGTAGTTAGTATTTTTCATATCCTATCATTCTACACTATTAAACTTCCATGTTCCTATCCTCTTTAGAGACATGGTTTCATTTTCCAACTGTTTTCTTACAAGTAGTTGATAGTTAGCAGTATGTAGTTCAGCAGATACCCTCGTCATGGACCAATAGGTCTCCTGGTGTCTGTTATTCCTATGTAATCCTCCTACATATAGTAAGATTTTTTTTTTTTTTTTTTTTTACATCACAAAGGACTGGCCAAGGGCACAACAAAAATGGGTAACACAAAACCCGCTTAGTTGCCAGTCCCTATAAAGAAGACAGTAAGAGAATAAAATAAAAAAGAGGGGTGAGGCAATTTAAGATATTCGTAGATTATAATGAGGGATGAGTAAGGTAGTTAGGTGTTACAGGTTTATTAGATAGAAGAGTTAGGTAAGAAAGGAGAGGCAGGAGTGAAGGTGTGGAATGAGGAATGAAGAAGGCTGAGCGAACTGTGACTGATGCAAAATAATGTAATTTGTAATATTTGAATTAATCAGTAAAAGATATTTAAAGACAGTAATTAAGACACCACTTAGAACTAATCATGGGTTTACTCATTGCTCTATCTTGAACTACGCTTTTTGCTTTACAGTTTCCGCTGAACGAGAATATGTCATGGATGTTAGGCAGGCAGTCTTGTGGAGGAGTCACGTCTAACGCGTCTTTTGGCGGCCACCAAGGGACAATCTTTAGGGACATCAGGGGAGGGTGGTGTTGGTGGCGGGCAGTGTTCCTTCAGCCACAGGTTGCGTCCCCCTCTCAGAGGTTTGGGCTGTCACCAGGCTCAGGTTCAGGGTGACGCTTGGGCTGGGATATCACGGGCTTGGTTTTAGCGTGCGGATCTAATGTATAGTGTGTTGGAGAAACTGGCTGGGATATCAACGGCGGGACTGTGGGACGGGGTGTTGAGATCCGGGGTGTTGGGGGACAAATGTTCTGGCAACTCAGTGGCGGAGGGATTTTGGATCGGGGTGTTGGGGGTGAAATTTTTAGGGACATTAATGGCGGGATTTTGGATCGGGGTGTTAGGGGAGTAGTTTTTAGGGACATAAATGGAGGGATTTTGGATCGGGGTGTTGGGGGAGTAATTTTTAAGGTCATTAATGGAGGGATTTTGGATCGGGGTGTTGGGGGAGTAATTTTTAGGGACATAAATGGAGGGATTTTGGATCGGGGTGTTGGGGGAGTAATTTTTAGGGACATCAGGGGAGGGATTTTGGATCGGGGTGTTGGGTGAGTAATTTTTAGGGACATTAATGGAGGGATTTTGGACCGGGGTGTTGGGGGAGTAATTTTTAGGGACATCAGGGGAGGGATTTGGGATCGGGGTGTTGGGGGAGTAATTTTTAGGGACATTAATGGAGGGATTTTGGACCGGGGTGTTGGGGGAGTAATTTTAGGGACATCAGGGGAGGGATTTTGGATCGGGGTGTTGGGGGAGTAATTTTTAGGGACATTAATGGAGGGATTTTGGACCGGGGTGTTGGGGGGAGTAATTTTTAGGGACATCAGGGGAGGGATTTTGGATCGGGGTGTTGGGGGAGTAATTTTTAGGGACATTAATGGAGGGATTTTGGACCGGGTGTTGGGGGAGTAATTTTTAGGGACATCAGGGGAGGGATTTTGGATCGGGGTGTTGGGTGAGTAATTTTTAGGGACATTAATGGAGGGATTTTGGACCGGGGTGTTGGGGGAGTAATTTTTAGGGACATCAGGGAGGGATTTGGGATCGGGGTGTTGGGGGAGTAATTTTTAGGGACATTAATGGAGGGATTTGGGATCGGGGTGTTGGGGGAGTAATTTTTAGGGACATCAGGGGGGATTCTGGATCGGGGTGTTGGGGGAGTAATTTTTAGGGACATCAGGGGCGGGATTTTTGATCGGGGTGTTGGGGGAGTAATTTTTAGGGACATCAGGGGAGGGATTTTTGATCGGGGTGTTGGGGGAGTAATTTTTAGGGACATCAAGGGAGGGATTTTGGATCGGGGTGTTGGGGGAGTAATCTTTAGGGACATCAGGGGAGGGATTTTGGATCGGGGTGTTGGGGGAGTAATTTTTAGGGACATCAAGGGAGGGATTTTGGATCGGGGTGTTGGGGGAGTAATCTTTAGGGACATCAGGGGAGGGATTTTGGATTGGGGTGTTGGGGGAGTAATCTTTAGGGACATCAGGGGAGGGATTTTGGATTGGGGTGTTGGGGGAGTGACATCCGGCTGGGACATCACGGGCGGGGGTTTGGGACGTGGAATGGAGATTGGTTTCTTTGGAGGGGCGAGATGTACGGGCCTGAGGGGTGGAGGATGGGCTTGTGCTTGGGCAGTTTGGATAACGGAACGAGACAGCCGTGGGGACAGCGCAGGCTGGGACTGATGGGCAGGAGGGGGTGACAGGGAGCCTGGTCGGGTCTGTATCGTTGATAACACGATAAGTTCTCGCTCGTCACTGCGTCGGGATCTCATAAGGAAAGAGAGATGCCTGAGTATCAGCAGAGCGAGAACTCCGACAGCCCAGACCAACAGCCAGGCGCGGATGTAGGCCTGGTAGGCCTCGCTCACCTCCTCCATCTTCGCCGTGAAGCACTCGATGTGCTTCCACTCCTGACGCTCTGTCAGGACGGATCCCAACACGGGTACGGAGGCCCACCAGCCAGTGGTCGGGGGCGGGCAGGCCACGTACACGTTGGGTACCCTCGGGGGCTCCAAGGGGCCGAGCCACCTCAGGCCACCTTGCCGCTCCCACTGACGCAGCCTCTGCAGCTTGCCCCAGGCGCTGCCTAGCTTCTTGCCCAAGTCCGGCTTCGCCAGGTCCAGCGTGGCGTGGAGGAAGAGCCACGCTGAAACCATCAACAGCGTCCCCAAAGCCATGGCAGCAGCTTCTATGTTTCTCAACATATTCAATCGCTTACCCATCGTCTGGTGAGACTGACTTTGCACCAAGCAACCTTAGGCCGCCGTATTAAAGAAGTTCTTAGACATCTCTCGCCCAGCATCCGAGGAACACTAGGAGGTTGGAGTTAATGGGCTCTGTCGTTTGATACTATCAACTATCAACTCCAAGCTGATGATTGGAACTTGATTAATTAAGGATCTTTGCTTTAATCGTGCTTCCTTCTATAGTCAAGATGTTAAGGCGAGTTTTGCATGAGTAATGCTCTGAATGTCGCCTTTACGGCATTTAGATCAGGGTTCCAGGATGATTGTAGATCTATCCTGGTACACTAATGCCATTTCAATGGGTTGTTCCAAGCGGATTTAGCACTAACGTGCGCCTCGTGTTTAGATCCTACCCGGTGCATCAGGAGACGACCCTCTTGGCGGCCAATGGCAATGCAGGGAAGATCCTGGCAGCCAATAGCGTGGCCTCACCCCAACAGCCGGGAGTCTTCCCTTGTGTGTGTGTGTGTGTGAGAGAAGAGAGAGAGAGAGAGAGAGAGAGAGAGAGAGAGAGAGAGAGCGCGCGCTTGCGTCGTTGTCATTGCCTCCTGCAACACGTGTGGGCGCTTGATGAACCCGTCGGCGAGTCACAAGGCGAACAGTGTGGCTGCCTCAACGTTTTAACTCGAGAGGATGAATGCAGCATGTGCCTCCCTGCCTCCCTCCCATCCCGTTCCTCTCATCTCTCCATGCACACTCCCTCCCTTCCTCTCTCCCTTACCTTCGCCACGCAGTAATTACCGCGACGCGCCTCTGTGGGGACCCTGGAACACAAGCCTTTCAGTACTCTTCCTACACCGACTCGACCACAAGTTTTCAGAAGATGCATTTTCGTCGCAGCAATTTTATGGAAGGCTGTTTAGTCGCCATGGTCGCCTCTCCGCCACAATTATTATCACTGTTTACTGTTTACGTGACCAATTTTTTTAGAGACTATAATATGCATGTCTAAATGTGTACATATACATATCATATTGTCCACACTTCTTCTTACGAATTCCAATACATTCTGACAATACTTCTCTCTCCTCATAGTGTAAAGATCTTATGTTTTTAAAGCTTTTACATCGTCTTCTTATATTTCAAGGACATGCATTACAATTAAAACAACACAAAGCAATAACTACTACTACTACTACTACTACTACTACTACTACTACTACTATTGCTACTACTACTACTACTATTGCTACTACTACTACTACTACTACTACTACTACTACTACTACTACTACTACTACTACTACTACTACTACTACTACTATTGCTACTACTACTACTACTACTACTACTATTGCTACTACTACTACTACTACTATTGCTACTACTACTACTACTACTATTGCTGCTACTACTACTACTACTACTACTACTACTACTACTACTACTACTACTATTGCTACTACTACTACTACTACTACTACTACTACTACTACTACTACTACTACTACTACTACTACTACTACTACTACTACTACTACTACTACTACTACTCTCTCTCTCTCTCTCTCTCTCTCTCTCCTCTCTCTCTCTCTCTCTCTCTCTTCTCTCTCTCTCTCTCTCTCCTCTCTCTCTCTCTCCTCTCTCTCTCTCTCTCTCTCTCTCTCTCTCTCTCTCTCTCTCTCTCTCTCTCTCTCTCTCTCTCTCTCTCTCTCTCTCTCTCTCTCTCTCTCTCTCTCTCTCAATATTCTGTACCGATCCATCACTAGCTGAACCACCGCCTGCCTCATCAACTCATCATCATTTTGCAACTCATCTCCTCCTCCTCCTCCTCCTCCTCCTCCTCCTCCTCCGTCTTCAGTACAGCTGTTACCTCCTGAGTTGATGAAATATGGTTACCTGGTGATTTAAATGGTAGACCTGAATTAGATTACCTCACTAACCACCCTATTCTCTCCTCCTCCACCTCCTTTCCTGTATTATTCCTCCTTATCCTCCTTTTTATCCTTCTCTCTTCCTCCTCCTCTCTTCCTCCTCCTCTTAATTATCAACCTAATCCCCATCTTTCTAATCATTTAATCCTCCTGATCTGGTTAGTGTCTTTCCTCTTCTTCCTCTTCTTCCTCTTCCTCTTCTTCCTCTTCTTCCTCTTCTTCCTCATCTTCCTCTTCTTCCTCTTCTTCCTCTTCTTCCTCTTCTTCCTCTTCTTCCTCTTCTTCCTCTTCTTCCACATCTTCCTCTTCTTCCTCTTCTTCCACATCTTCCTCTTCTTCCTCTTCCACATCTTCCTGTTTTAGTTTCTCTTCCCATCATTCCTCTCTTCTCTCCTTTTCTCTCTCCTCTCCCCTCTCTCATCTCTTCTCTCTCTCTCTCTCTCTCTCTCTCTCTCTCTCTCTCTCTCTCTCTCTCTCTCTCTCTCTCTCTCTCTCTCTCTCTCTCTCTCTCTCTCTCTCCCTTACACTACCTGCTAATTTTCCTTGATTCATATTACCTGTTTGATTCACACCTCATTAAGGTATCTCTAAGTTCTCTCTCTCTCTCTCTCTCTCCTCGTCTCTCTCTCTCTCTCTCTCTCCTCTCTCTCCTCATTCCTTCTTTTCGTTCTCTCTCTCCTCTCTCCTTCTCTCTCTCTCCTCTCTCTCCTCTCTTCCTCTCTCTCTCTCTCTCACACACAGGGGAAAGTATAAATTATTAAGACTATTTTATGATGGAGGGGAAAATACAGTTAACTTTTTTCTCATTTCCTCTATTCCCCTTCTTTAGTGACTGTCATTTCCTTCTTTCTTCTCTTTTCTCCAGTCATCTGCTGTAGACTCTCTCTCTCTCTCTCTCTCTCTCTCTCTCTCTCTCTCTCTCTCTCTCTCTCTCTCTCTCTCTCTCTCTCCTCTCTCTCTCTCTCCTCTCTCTCTCTCTCTCTCTCTCTCTCCTTCTGGGTGAAAATAAGTCTTGTGAACCCAATTCTAATTAAAGGAAGATTTAGGGCCCTTAACTAGGATCAGGAGAGAGAGAGAGAGAGAGAGAGAGAGAGAGAGAGAGAGAGAGAGAGAGAGAGAGAGAGAGAGAGTAATTGCAACTAAGCCCTTCTCCTATATCTACTAATCCAATTGAATATATAATTTCTCCCTCTCCTCTTCCTTTTCCTCCTACTCTTTCTCCTCCTCCTCTTTTTCCTCTTATTATAATATAAATCCCTAAACATGACTGAGATACATTTAATAACATTGAAGTTATGTTTCTTAGGAGGAGGAGGAGGAGGAGGAGGAGGAGGAGAGAGGAGATACAGAAAATGGAAGATATAACAACGAAGAAGGGAAATGACACAAGGGTAAATAATATAGTAATAGGAGGAGAGGAGAAGAAGTGGGAAGAGGAAGAAAGGAGGAGGAAGAGGAAGGAAGGAGAGAAGGAAAGGAAGGAGGAGGAAAGAAGAAGGAGGGAAGAGGAAGAAGGAGGAGGAAGGGGAATGAAGGAGAGAAGAGGAAGGAGGAGGAGGAAAGGAAGGAGGAGGAAGAGGAATGAAGGAGGAGGAAGAGGAAGGAAGGAGGAGGAAGAGGAAGGAAGAGGAAGGAAGAGGAAGGAAGGAGGAGGAAGAGGAAGGAAGGAGGAGGAAGAGGAAGGAAGGAGGAGGAAGAGGAAGGAAGGAGGAGGAAAGGAAGGAGGAAGGAGGAGGAAGAGGAAGGAAGGAGGAGGAAGAGGAAGGAAGGAGAAGGAAGAGGAAGGAAGACGAAGGAAGGAGGAGGAAAAGGAAGGAAGAGGAAGGAAGGAGGAGGAAGGGGAAGGAAGAGGAATGAAGGAGGAGGAAGAGGATGAAGAGGAAGGAGGAAAGGAAGAGGAGGAAGGAGGAAAAGGAAGGAAGGAGGAGGAAGGAGGAAGGAAGAGGAAGGAAGGAGGAACAAGGGTAAACTAGGGAAGAAAATGTAAGCTTAGAATAATTTCTGGTATTTTTTCTAGTTTTCGTTAAATTTAATTATTACAACTATATATATATTTTTTTTACTTCTCTATTTTTTTTTTCGTTTTTCATGTATTTGTTTCTCTTTAATATTGTTTTTCTTGATTTTAATTCTTGAGATTTTCTTGACTACTGATTTTCTTGATTTCTTATTTTTGTTTTTCGTTATATTTCATGTATTATTTTTATTTTTTATTTTTCTAGTTTTTTCCGTTTCTTTTATATATTTGTCTCTTAATTAAATCCTGTTTTTCATGATTTTAATTCTTCATTCATAATTTTTGTCTTGATTTTACTGATTTTATTGATATGTTCTTGATTTTTTACAGATTTTCTTGATATGCTCTTGATTTTTTACTGATTTTATTGATATGTTCTTGATTTTTTACTGATTTTATTGATATGTTCTTGATTTTTTACTGATTTTATTGATATGTTCTTGATTTTTTACAGATTTTCTTGATATGTTCTTGATTTTTTTTTACTGATTTTTATTGATGTTTTGATTCTTACTGTTTCTATTTTTTTTTTACTGATTTTCTTGATATGTTCTTGATTTTTTACTGATTTTCTTGATATGTTCTTGATTTTTTACTGATTTTCTTGATATGTTCTTGATTTGTTTACTGATTTTCTTGATATGTTCTTGATTTTTTACTGATTTTCTTGATATGTTCTTGATTTTTTACTGATTTTCTTGATTTGTTCTTGATTTTTTACAGATTTTCTTGATATGTTCTTGATTTTTTACTGATTTTCTTGATATGTTCTTGATTTGTTAATGATTTTCTTGATTTTTTACTGATTTTCTTGATATGTTCTTGATTTTCTTGATTTTGTTTATCTTGTCTTGATTTTAAGGCTGAGAATAAGATAGAACGCGGAGAGGAAGGAAGAAGATAGCCATTTAGATAAGGGGCGATAATTAAGATAAGGTATAGGGAGCTGGGTATAAGGAGGATGAGGAAGATTAGTAGGGGAGTAGTAGGAGGAGTAGTAGTAGTAGTTGTATTAGTAGTAGTAGTTAGATAAGTCATTTAGATAAGGGGAGAGAATTAGGATGCTGTACGTAGGTAGTATGGTAAGGAGGATGAAAATGGTGTAGTAGTAGTAGTGGTAGTAGTAGTAATAGTAGTAATAGTAGTAGTAGTAGTTAGAAATAGTAGTAATAGTAGTAGTAGGAGTAGTAGTAGTAGGAGTAGTAGCAGTAGTAGTAGTAGTAGTAGTAGTAGTAGTAGTAGTAGTAGTAGTAGTAGTAGTAGTAGTAGTAGTAATAGTAGTTGTTGTTGTTGTAGGAGTAGTAGTAGTAGTAGCAGTAGTAGTAGTAGTAGTAGTAGTAGTAGTAGTAGTAGTAGTAGTAGTAGTAGTAGTAGTAGTAGTAGTAGTAGTAGTAGTAGTAGTAGTAGTGTTTGTGTTGTTGTTTTGTGTTGTAGTAGTAGTAGTAGTAGTAGTAGTAGTAGTAGTATAGTAGTAGTAGTGTAGTAGTAGTAGTAGTAGTAGTAGTAGTAGTAGTAGTAGTAGTAGTAGCAGCAGCAGATGTCATGGGTGTGAAAGGTGTGCGAGTAATGGAAAGTGAAGGGTCGTTAGTGTGGTCGCTGCAACACTGGCAAAGTAGTAAACAAAGTGGTAGTCATTAGCGTGAACGACCTGTCTCTTTGTGCCATTAACGACTTTTCATTATCATATTTTTTCCACATTAATTTCCGTGTCTCCTTTTTGTATTAATTTCCATCATACGGGTTTTTTTCTTGTCATTTAATTCATGTTATTTTCTTTCATTTGATTTTGATTTTTTTTCCCAGTGTTATTTTTTTGTATAAATTTCCGTCATATATCTTTTTATTCTTTTTATTTTTCCCATATTTTCTGTTAACTTGAATTACTTGGCTTACCTTTTTTGTATATTACTACTGCTACGACTACAACAATAACAACTACTACTTACTACTACTACTTTTTACTACTACTATACCTTTTTTGTATTTTCGACACAATCCTATGGTTAGTTTCGGAGCTACAGCCAAGCGTCACCCGGAAAAGTCAATTTGTTCAAGACTTTGGTAATATGCTCCCCGCCCCACGCCCACGCCCACGCCCACGCCCACGCCCACCACCAATGCAACGATTAACCTTTCCCTTCATCCAGTTACTCGCACCGTGCTGGAATGATAGGCCACAGGATTAACCCCTTCACGCCCAGATCTTTCCTTTGCTATATAAAATTGTCTTGTTAGCCATAAAATTGCGAAAAGTAACTGAATATACGAAATTAGTTAGTGGACAAAGGTAATATACAGGTCATATCTATAAAATATTGCTTATAGTCACTAAAAATCGTCTAATGGTACCCAAATTACAATGGAAATTACGCTCTGGGTCTCAAGGGGTTAATGGCCCGGACAGATAAAAGGCTGAACCAAATAGTAAACAACAAAGATAGAACACGAGGAGGAAAAAGAACATTTGCTGCAAAGTTATGAAATTCGAGATGTAGAACGAAACTACAAATGACGTCAATACTGATAAAAGATGAAGTTTGTGAAGTATAAAAAAAAAAATGAAAAAAAATGATTGAACATGAAGAGGAAAAAGGAAGTTTATTGCAAAGTTATGAAATTCGAGATATAGAAAGAAGCTACAAAATTATGACGTCAATAGTAAATACTGATAAAACATGATATTTGTGAAGTAAAGAAGTTATATTTTAAGAATCAACAGCTGTAAATGAAAGTTTTGTACACCCTCGTTTAACCCTTGAGGCCCAGAACGTAATTTCCATTGTAATTTGGGTACCATTAGACGCTTACAAGTGAATATAAGCAATGTTTTATAGCTATGACCTGTTTCGTATCCTTGTCCACTAGTTAATTTGGTATATTCAGTCATTTTTTGTAATTCTATGGCTAACAACAGACCATTTTATATAGCCCAGGAAAGATCTGGGCGTGAAGGGGTTAAGTGATGCGCAAGAACGGGCAAGGCGAGGCGAGATGGTGATAAAATCTATAACATGATAAAAATGAAACCCGACAGAAAATTAAGGAAGTCATCGTAACTGAGGGAAATTGGAAGGGGCGTCACTCAGGGGGAATTAAAGACTTTGTTGTGTGTTGTTAAGCAGCAATGTTAGGGTGTGACCTGGTATAGGGTGATAAGTGTTGAAACTGGTACACGTGGTAAAGGACATTGAAGGGCAGGAAATGAGGGGGAGTGGGAAAGGGAAGATGGAAAAGGGTAGAAAGGTAAAGGGGAAATAGGAGTGATATGATGGGGATGGGAAATATAAGGGAATAGGGATAGGAT
>JACEEZ010025762.1:10000-17500 GCA_016584305.1 Chionoecetes opilio | reverse complement strand
AAAAAACAAGAGAAGAAAAATTGCTCTTCGTATTCGTTATATTTTTAATTCATTTAGAAAAATTGTATAACGAGAAATATGATGTAAATATGATTCGAGAAAATTGGAAAAGCAGTAAAATACCAAAATTCTGAAAACAATAATGGCTGAGCGTAGTCTTTGGACCGAGTTAGAATTAAGTGGCTGAAAAAACCAAAACTGATACATAAATCCCCCCCCCAAAAAAACAAAAAACTTAGCGAAATTAGAAAAAAAATATGAAAGTGTAAAATTCGGAATCCTTAACGAAAAGATATGAGCCAAACTTTTTTATACGAATGAAAATATTAAGTATTGTGTGAGGCCTGAAGGAAAATATTACAGGTGACATCAAGAATGGGTTGACAACACCGGTGTACAGGTGAGGAAAGACTGCACCTGAGAAGCAAGGTGGTGGTGGTGGTGGTGGTGGTGGTAGTGGTGATAGTGGTGGTGATGGTGGTGGTGATGATGGTGGTGGTGGTGGTGGTGGTGGTGGTGATAGTGGTGGTGGTGGTGGTGGTGGTGATGGTGGTGGTGGTGATGGGGGGGGTGGTGGGGGTGGTGGTGGTGGTGGTGGTGGTGGTGGGTGGTGGTGATGGGGGGGGTGTGATGGGGGGGTGGTGGTGATAGTGGTGGTGGTGGTGGTGGTGATAGTGGTGGTGGTGGTGTGATGATGATAATGATGATGATGATGGTGGTGGTGATGATGGTGGTGGTGATGATGGTGGTGGTGGTGATAGTGGTGGTGGTGATAGTGGTGGTGGTGGTGGTGGTGGTGGTGATGGTGGTGGTGGTGGTGGTGGTGGTGATAGTGGTGGTGGTGGTGTGATGATGATAATGATGATGATGATGGTGGTGGTGGTGGTGGTGGTGATGATGATGATGATGATGATGATGATGGTGATGATGATGATGATGATGATGATGATGATGGTGGTGGTGGTGTGATAATGATGATGATGGTGGTGGTGGTAGTGGTGGTGGTGGTGGTGATGATGATGATGATGATGATGATGATGATGGTGGTGGTGGTGTGATAATGATGATGATGATGGTGGTGGTGGTGGTGATGATGATGATGATGATGATGATGATGATGATGATGAGATGATGATGATGATGGTGGTGTGGTGTGATAATGATGATGATGATGATGATGGTGGTGGTAGTGGTGGTGGTGGTGGTGATGATGATGATGATGATGATGATGATGGTGGTGGTGGTAACAGGTATTCTATTTTTTTTCTTAACCTCATACAGGACTGGCCAAGGGCAAAAAAAAAGTAACAAAAAGCCCGCGTATGAAGTATGATGGTGTTGGTATTATTATTATTACTATTACTATTATCAGTATTATTATCATTATTGTTATTATTATTGTTATTATTACCTCCGCCAACGAAGTTGGAGGGAGGTTATGTTTTCACCCCGATCTGTCTGTTTGTTTGTTTGTTTGTTTGTTTGTTAGTGTACAGGATTTCTCGAAAAGTTACGAATAGATTTCAACCAAACTTGGTATACCAAATCTATTTGGTATAAGGAAGAACTGATTTACTTTTGGATGAAATCGAATCACAACTGTTGCCATGGCAACCAATTGAAAATCCGATTTTCCCTATCCTTTAACATGGTGAATGAAATATTCGGGCAGAGGTATGCGCTCTACTGAGTCTCTCTCTCTCTCTCTCTCTCTCTCTCTCTCTCTCTCTCTCTCTCTCTCTCTCTCTCTCTCTCTCTCTCTCGTCTCTCTCTCTCTCTCTCTCTCTCTCCCCCCCCCCCCCGTTATTGTTATTTGACTGTTGGTACGTAGGTCTTTAACGGTTTATCTTTGTATGTTGATTCACTATTTCGCTTCGACTTCTTTTTCTTCTACTTCTTCGTAATCGTTCTCTTACTCTTCTTTAATTTTCTCCACCTCTTCCTCTTCTTTCTTCTCCTCCTCTTCCTCTTACTCTTCCTTCTCCTCCTCTTTCTCTTCATCTCCCTCCTCCTCATAACACATTCATCTCTCGGCAATAACTTCTTATCCTCTCCTCTACTTTATCATCCCTTCGCTCCTTCATTCCCTCCTTCCTTCCTTCCTTCCTTCCTTCATTCCCTTCTTCCTTTTTCTTCTCGTACTCGCATTATGTAATGGCTGTTTCGCTTCACAGTCTGACCTTTCTCTCTTCTCGTCCTTTTTTCCTTCTTTTCTTCCTTCCTTCCTTCCTTCCTTCCTTCCTTCCTACCTACCTACCTTTCTTCCTTCTTTCCCTCACATATCCTTCACGCATCCTTACCTCCCTCATCTCCCTCTTCCTTCACTCCTTCACAGTTCCTTCGCCTCACCTTCACCCCTTCATCCCCCCCTTCACCCCTTCACCCCTTCCCTTCCTCCCATCACCTCCCCTTCAAGGACCGCGTCTCCGGTTGGTAATGTAGTTACTGCCAAGTTTTAATTCACTTTGGCCAAACCTCCTGCGCTTTCGCCGTGTGTGTGTGTGTGTGTGTGTATGTGTGTGTGTGTGTGTGTGTGTGTGTGTGTGTGTGTGTGTGTGTGTGTGTGTGTGTGTGTGTGTGTGTTGTGTGTGTGTGTTTTCCAGTCTCACCAGTACACACTGTCCAACTGTAACCTTTAAAGACTTTTTTTTTTTATTATTAAAGTGGCTGTATTTCAAAACATACGAACATGCAAACCATAAAAATATAGGAAAAAAAGTGTTATCAGAGCTCGGGAACGTAATAACAACCTATCAGATGAACATAGAGACAAACACATGGATAGATAAACACACATCAGATGAACAGAGACAAACACATGGATAGATAAACACACATCAGATGAACATAGAGACAAACACATGGATAGATAAACACACATCAGATGAACATAGAGACAAACACATGGATAGATAAACACACATCAGATGAACATAGAGACAAACACATGGATAGATAAACACACATCAGATGAACATAGAGACAAACACATGGATAGATAAACACACATCAGATGAACATACAGACAAACACATGGATAGATAAACACACATCAGATGAACATACAGACAAACACATGGATAGATAAACACACATCAGATGAACATACAGACAAACACATGGATAGATAAACACACATCAGATGAACATACAGACAAACACATGGATAGATAAACACACATTAGATGAACATACAGACAAACACATGGATAGATAAACACACATCAGATGAACATACAGACAAACACATGGATAGATAAACACACATCAGATGAACATAGAGACAAACACATGGATAGATAAACACACATCAGATGAACATAGACAAACACATGGATAGATAAACACACATCAGATGAACATAGAGACAAACAAAATGGATAGATAAACACACATCAGATGAACATAGAGACAAACACATGGATAGATAAACACACATCAGATGAACATAGAGACAAACACATGGATAGATAAACACACATCAGATGAACATAGAGACAAACACATGGATAGATAAACACACATCAGATGAACATACAGACAAACACATGGATAGATAAACACACATCAGATGAACATAGAGACAAACACATGGATAGATAAACACACATCAGATGAACATAGAGACAAACACATGGATAGATAAACACACATCAGATGAACATACAGACAAACACATGGATAGATAAACACACATCAGATGAACATAGACAAACACATGGATAGATAAACACACATCAGATGAACATAGACAAACACATGGATAGATAAACACACATCAGATGAACATAGACAAACACATGGATAGATAAACACACATCAGATGAACATACAGACAACCACATGGATAGATAAACACACATCAGATGAACATACAGACAAACACATGGATAGATAAACACACATCAGATGAACATAGAGACAAACACATGGATAGATAAACACACATCAGATGAACATAGAGACAAACACATGGATAGATAAACACACATCAGATGAACATAGACAACCACATGGATAGATAAACACACATCAGATGAACATAGAGACAAACACATGGATAGATAAACACACATCAGATGAACATAGAGACAAACACATGGATAGATAAACACACATCAGATGAACATACAGACAAACACATGGATAGATAAACACACAGTTGCCAGATTGACCTGACTACCGAAAGGCGTGACTAATGAAGCAATCAACATAACCTGGACGTGTGAAGAAAATTAGGTAAATATTCCATTGTAGAGAAAAAAGTATTATCTTTTTTATTCTTTGTAAATGAAGTGTGACCTCTCTTTCTCTTTTTTTTTTTTTTTTTTCCTTCCTCTCTCTCTCTCTCTCCCCTCTCTCTCTCTCTCTTCTCTCTCTCTCTCTTCTCCCCCATCCCCCTCTCTCTCTCTCCCCTCTCTCTTCTCTCTCTCTCTCTCTCTCTCCTTTTCTCTCTCTCCTCTCTCTCTCTCTTTCTACTCTCACTTCCTTTTAAAGTCTTGAGCCTTTATCTTTTCTCTCATTTTTCTTTTTCCCTTCCAACAGGGTCCCACTTCCTTATTAAGTCCTTGAGCCTTTAATTTTTCTGGTTCCTTCCCCCTCTCTCTTTCCTTCCAACATTCCCTTCCTTCCCCCTCCTCTTCCTTCCCCTTCCTTCCCCCTTCTCTCTTTCCTTCCCCCTTCCCTTCCTTCCTTCCTTCCTCCTCTTCTTTCCTTCCCCCTTTCCATCCTTCCCTTCTCTCTTTTCCTTCCCCCTTCCCCTTCCTTCCCTCCCCCCCCTCCCTCTCTTTCCTACCCTTGCAGTAGTAACTTTGCATAACTGAAGTGTCATCTTATCTCTCGCCTCCGTATTTCATGTCGCCTTCCTTTCCTTGCTTTCTCTTCAGCATCTCATTAGCGTTTTTCACTTTCCCCCTCCAGCAAAAGAGGAAAGTAAAGGGTCGTGGTCGTGGTGGTGCTGCTTTGAATGGATGTTTTTGCTTATTTTTCTGAGGCTCCTTGCTTGTTTGTATGTCTCTCTCTCTCTCTCTCTCTCCTCCTCTCTCTCTCTCTCCTCTCTCTCTCTCTCTCTCTCTCTCTCTCTCTCTCTCCTCCTCTCTCTCTCTCTCTCTCTCTCTCTCTCTCTCTCTCTCTCTCCTCTCTCCCCCTCCTTCCCTCTCTCTCTCTCTCTCTCTCTCTCTCTCTCTCTCTCTCTCTCTCTCTCTCTCTCTCTCTCTTTCAAACATGACCTCACTTTAAAGACATTTAAATTGATTAAATTGATTACATTACCTGACGTCTACAAACCTTTCCATTCTCTCTTCTCTCTCTCTTCTCTCTCTCTCTCTCCCCTCTTCTCTTCTCTCTCTCTCTCTCTCTCTCTCTCTCTCTCTCCTCCCCCCCCCCCCCTGTCCTTCCTTTCCTCACTTTTTCTAACTCCATTGTTTCCTTTTTTTTTTTTTTTTTTTTTTTTTTTAGTTATGGTCTTCATTCATTCTCCTTCCTTCTTTCCCTCCCTGTTTCCTTCCTTCCTTCCCTTCCTTCCTTCCTTCCTTCCTTCCTTCCTTCCTTCCTTCCTGTCTTTCTTTCGTGTCTCTTTTCTAACTACATTGTTCCTTTCTTTTTTTTAGTTATGTTCTTCATTCATCTCTCTCTCTCTTTCTCTCTCTCTCCCCTTCTTTTCCCTCCCTGTGTCTTTCCTTCCTTCCTTCCTTCCTTCCTTTCGTGTCTTCTAATTTTGTCTACATTGTTCCTATATATTTTTTAGTTATGCTCTTCATTCATTTCCTTCTCTCTCTTCCCCTTCTTTCCCTCCCTTCCTTCCTTCCTTCCTTCCTTCCTTTCTTCTTCCTTCCATTCCTTCTTCCTTCCTTCCTTCCTTCTTCCTTCTCCTTCCTTCTTCCTTCCTCCATCCTTCCTTTCTCTTCCATCCTTCCTTCCATCCTTCCTTCCTTCCTTCCTCTTTCCTTCTTCCTTCTCTCTTCCATCATCTCTTCCTTCTTCTTCTTCCTTCCTTTTCTTTCTTTTTTTCTTCCTTTCTTTCTTCTTCTTTCTTTCTTCCTTCCTTCCTTCCATCCTTCCTTCCTTCCTTCCTTCCTTCCTTCCTTCCGTGTCGCGTCTCTAACATTGCCTCTATTGTTCCTTGCCTTCCACGCACTTCCCAACTTTTCCCGCCATCCTTTGTCTTCTTTATTAACTTTTACTTCATTCTATATTCTTTCACTCTCCTTCATTCTTTGACTTGTTCCTCATTCCCTTGTTCCTTGTTTACTCTTGTTTATTTGCTTGTCCTTCATTTCCTTTAGTTTAGTTTTTCTTTCACTTTCTTTCTACAGGTTTTTTATTTCATTTCTTTTTCTTTCTTTTCCTTCATTTTCTTCCTTCAATTTTTATTTTTTATTTTTTTTATTTTGTGCCTTCATTTCACTCTACTTCCCTTTGTGTTGTTTTCATTCGTATTTCCTTCTTTTAATCTATTTTTTTCCTTCGTCCCATGTTTCTTTCTTTCTGTTATCATCTTTAATGGGTTCACTTATGTACTACTTCACATTTGTCCTTTTCTTTTCGTTATTGCATTCATAGTTTTTTTTTTTCTTTGTCCTCGTCATATTTTCTTGCTATTATATTTCTTTGTTCTTCCGTTTCGACATCTTCTTTGTTTCATTCTTGCATTTTATTTTTACGGTTTCTCTACTTTTTCTTCTTGTTTGGCCTTTTTCTCTACTTTTTCTTTTTTTGGCATTTTGATTAAAGTAATCGTCCAGACCATTTCATCATTCCTGATTTAATGCAATCAAATCATAGCCATTAACGAGTATATCAACAACACGTCGTCACTTTTTGTATCCAGTCAGCCGTTTTTAAATAATCCGCAATCAAAATCTGCAAATTCCCCGAGTTTTCAAAACGCTCTCAAGGTTTGCAGACGCTCAGGCTCGGTGACGTACCATCAGGGAGGCTCATCTTCCCGCGCTGATCAGAGAGGCACGTAAACACAGAGATAAATATAGTACTTGAAGATATTTGGGTATTTCTGATGGATTCTTTTTGCTATATGCCACATGCATGCATCCTTTATGGGTGCAGCAAGACAGCTGTGCCTTTCCAGAAAAGTTTGCACACGGAAAGGAGTGGCGTGTGTAGGGTGATACACGCCTATAGTGTGTTGGGGCGAGCAGTTGTGTTGAGAAACGGCGCCCCCCCGTAAGACAGTGACTCAGTCCAACACTATACCAGACCAGGTGGCCCTGTTAGACAGGGACGCCAGGACTGGCAGCAGCGGTGGACCACCACGACTGTGAGGCTTTGCCTCTTAACAAGACCAAGTAAACCAGTTGTGGAGTGGGCGTGCCCTGTGGTGAGAGACCCTGTGGTGGTGTGGCTGTCACACTTTCTGCCTTCCCGCCCGCATATTTTCCAACTCTATGCTGTAGTTAATGCTAGTATGTGGTTTCCGAGTAATGACGTTTGACTGTAGCTCCAAAACTAACCATAGGATTTTCTCGAAAGTACCTTCATTGT
>JACEEZ010025762.1:0-7500 GCA_016584305.1 Chionoecetes opilio | reverse complement strand
ATTACTGAAATTCTTTGGGGTTGTGTGTAAAAAACCCTACTTTGTTTAGCAATGAAATCTCTTTGGAAAGCTTACGTCGTTGAATGGGAAAGCTTACGTCGTTGAATGTTTGGAAAGCTTACGTCGTTGAATGTTTGGAAAGCTTACGTCGTTGAATGGGAAAGCTTACGTCGTTGAATGTTTGGAAAGCTTACGTCGTTGAATGTTTCCCTTTCAAGGCTTTACGCTATTGGTGTGGAGAAGACTGAACATTATTTGTATGTTTGATACATAATCATTTTATTGAAATTGGTTTAACATTTCTTTATCTTTCTTGTAAAAATGAAGCGTTGAAACTCTTGTAACATTTATCTCGTTCATTTGAAAGCAACATAAATGGTTTAATAAACACGTAAGTTTTTGGAATGTATACAAAAATTTAGTGAAATATCTGCGTCCGAGACACTGCAACATGAGGCACAATGGCGAGGCGTAAAGAAGGGCGGAGCAACAACACAACAAGGAAATAGATGAAATAAAAGATGATTTATAAGTATTTGCAAAGCGATGGTAACAAAGATTTACGTCCATGGAACAGTGAGTGCACGCAAACGTTGTAAGTGCAGAACTGTGTGTGTGTGTGTGTGTGTGTGTGTGTGTGTGTGTGTGTGTGTGTGTGTGTGTGTGTGTGTGTGTGTGTGTGTGTGTGCCTGGCCGTGCCTGCCATAACCCCCACACAGGGCACCCGTTGGGGCAGGCTGGTGACGCATACACAAGACAGAGGTGGGAGTTAGCGACACACACACACTCATACAGAGCAAAGGTTGGCGCTGATTGGCTACACCTGTAGTGAAGATGAGATTGGAGTTGGTATACTTTGGTACGCACACCAGGTTGGAGTTGGGTCGACCATCCAGGACCTGTACTGGTCGCCCCTCCAGGACCAGGAGTGAGGCGGCGGCGGGCGGCGCGTGTGATCATCCTAGGCCATTGAGTGATGGAAAGGGATACTCGCGGAAGAAAGATTAGAATGTCTGATTATTAGTGAGTGTGTGGTAGAGAAGAAGCCACACAGGCAACACAACACAAGGGATTTGTCCTCAAGGCCATCAGGGTGCAGCCTCGGGCTGAGCGGCTGACCTCCATCCCCGACGTCCACCTGGTGGACTTGGGCCTCGCCACCAGAACCGAGGACACCTTCTGCTCTGAGGTGTTTGACCTTACTCGCAGCAAGGAGGAGCAGGGGCACGCCTTCCTCAGGTGTCAGAGGTCAGGGAAGGGCGCAGCAGCACCCCTCCCTCCCATCCCCGCCTTGAGGCAGGATCTGGGGCCGCTGCCGTCACACACACGATGGCTGGAGAATTTTGAACTTGAAATACCTTCTACAAGGATTTTTCTTACTATCAAAGGCTTATTATTATTTTAAAAAGGATCTTTCTTGCTATTAAAGGCTTATTAATATTATTTACAAGTATTTTTCTTTCCATTGAAGGATTAGTATTGTTATTACAAGGATCTTTCTAAGTATATTATGTTATTATATGTAATTATTATCTTATTATATTATTATTACATTATTATTATCTGGCGCTCTGTGGTACAAGTCAGCCACTGATGCGCAACAGGCCAGGGTGTTGTGTGGACACTCCCGTTACGCAACACTTCACACAACATGAGTTCTGCAGGTCGTCGCGCAACGTAGCCCCTGTGTGGACCCTATAGCTTTAGGCTTATTACTGCACGGCTTTTCTTTCTTTACATCAGATGGTGGTATATATACTAGAATTTGTGTGTGTGTCTGTGTGTGTGTGTGTGTGCTCAGTTCACACACACACACACACACACACACACACACACACACACACACACACACACACACACACACACACACACACACACACACACACACACACACACACAGCACAAATAAACCCCCACAGAAGTGATAAGAGGAGAAAGAGTCCAAATTGTTTCCGCTCGACCGGGGAATCGAACTCGCCGAGAAGAGAATAAACACAGTAAAAACAAAGCGAAAAAAGCAATAGGACACATGAAAACAAGGACAGATAGGTAGAAACAACAACAACAGTATAATGGTTTTACAAGTTTTTGATCGTTCAAACAGTGTATATTGATGCCACTACAAATCATCTGAAATCGTAATCACCATAAATATAGTCAGGGTATTACGAACTTACCAGAGTTGGGGTGGAGGCCAGGGGGAGAGAGAGAGAGAGAGAGAGAGAGAGAGAGAGAGAGAGAGAGAGAGAGAGATAGTGGGTGGCAGTGCGATAGAGACGTGATCTAACGGCCCTGTGTGGTCAAATTGGAAAGTGTCATGGAGAGAGTGAAGAGTTTTGACACGAACATAAACTGACAGTCGCATATTGAAACGTGTGTGTGTGTCTGTCTGTGTCTGTTTGGGTGTGTATGTGTGGGTGTGGGTGTGGGTGTGTATGTCTATGAGTGTGTGTGTGTGTGTGTGTGTGTGTGTGTCTGTGTGCGTGTGTGTGTGTGTGTATGTCTGTATGTGTGCGTGTGTGTGTGTATGTATGTGTGTGTGGGTGTGTGTGTGTATGTCTATGAGTGGGTGTGAGTATGTGTGTGTGTGTGAGTATGTGTGTGTGTGTGTGTGTGTGTGTGTGTGTGTGTGTGTGTGTGGTGTGTTGGGGTGGGGTGTGTGTGTGTGTGTGTGTGTGTGTGTGTGTGTGTGTGTGTGTTGTAAACCCCTACCATCTAATCATAATCGAAACATAAATCTACATGTCTTTCAGTCTTCAAGTAAGATAAGATACGCAATACTAATACAATAATAATAACAATACGCAACAATACAACCCACACTACAGTTTAAACAGAGTAAGGCAAAGATAATCTATATACACGTGAAGCATATACACGTCTTTAAGTCTTCAAGTAAGAATAGATACGCAATCCTCACCTACAATAAAGTTTTAACACCATACAGGCAAAGAGAATAGTGTTACAACATCTCTACCAAGTGTCTGGCTTTCACGAGGGGTAAGATGTGAGTGGGAGGAAGGCAAGTGAGTGGGAGACAGGCAAGTGAGTGGGAGGAAGGCAAGTGAGTGGGAGGAAGGCAAGTGAGTGGGAGGAAGGCAAGTGAGTGGTAGGAAGGCAAGTGAGTGGTAGGAAGGTAATGAGTGGGAAGAAGGCAAGTGAGGGTAGGAAGGCAAGTGGGGTGTAGGAAGCAAGTGAGTGGGAGGAAGGCAAGTGAGTGGGAAGAAGGCAAGTGAGTGGTAGGAAGGCAAGTGAGTGGGAGGAAGGCAAGTGAGTGGTAGGAAGGCAAGTGAGTGGGAGGAAGGCAAGTGAGTGGGAGGAAGGCAAGTGAGTGGGAGGAAGGCAAGTAAAGTGGTAGGAAGGTAAGTGAGTGGGAAAAAGGCAAGTGAGTGGGAGGAAGGAAAGAGAGGGGGAGGAAGGCAAGTGAGTGGGAGGAAGGCAAGTGAGTGGTAGGAAGGCAAGTGAGTGGGGGGAAGGCAAGTGAGTGGCAGGAAGGCAAGTGAGTGGGAGGAAAGGCAAGATGTGAGTGGGAGGAAGGCAAGATGTGAGTGGGAGGAAGGCAAGTGAGTGGGAGGGAAGGCAAGTGAGTGGGAGGAAGGCAAGATGTGAGTGGGAGGAAGGCAAGATGTGAGTGGGAGGAAGGCAGATGTGAGTGGGAGGAAGGCAAGTGAGGGGGAGGAAGGCAAGTGAGGGGGAGGAAGGCAAGTGAGTGGTAGGAAGGCAAGATGTGAGTGGGAGGAAGGAAAGATTGGAGTGGGAGGAAGGCAATTTGAGTGGGAGGAAGGCAGATGTGAGTGGTAGGAAGCAAGTGAGGGGGAGGAAGGCAAGATTTGAGTGGTGGGAAAGGCAAGTGAGTGGGGGGAAAGGGCAAGTGAGTGGGAGGAAGCAAGATGTGAGTGGTAGGAAGGCAAGTGAGTGGGAGGAAGGCAAGTGAGTGGGGGGAAAGGCAAGATGTGAGGGGAGAAGGCAAGTGAGTGGGAGGAAGGCAAGTGAGTGGGAGGAAGGCAAGATGTGAGTGGTAGGAAGGCAAGTGAGTGGGAGGAAGGCAAGTGAGTGGGAGGAAGGCAAATGTGAGTGGGGGGAAGGCAAGTGAGTGGGAGGAAGGAAATATGTGAGTGGGAGGAAGGCAAGATGGTGATGGGGGGGAAGGCAAGATGTGAGTGGGGGGAAAGGCAAGATGTGAGTGGGAGGAAGGCAAGATGTGAGTGGGGGGAAAGGGCAAGTGAGTGGGAGGAAGGCAAGATGTGAGTGGTAGGAAGGCAAGTGAGTGGGAGGAAGGCAAGTGAGTGGGAGGAAGGCAAGAGTGGGAGGAAGGCAAGTGAGTGGGAGGAAGGCAAGTGAGTGGGAGGAAGGCAAGTGAGTGGTAGGAAGGCAAGTGAGTGGTGGGAAAAGGAAAGTGAGTGGGAGGAAGGCAAGTGAGTGGGAGGAAGGAAAAGTGAGTGGGTGGAAGGCAAGTGAGTGGGAGGAAGGCAAGTGAGTGGTGGGAAGGCAAGTGAGTGGTAGGAAGGCAAGTAAAGTGGGAGGAAGGCAAGTGAGTGGGAGGAAGGCAAGTGAGGGGGAGGAAGGCAAGTGAGTGGGAGGAAGGCAAGATGTGAGTGGGAGGAAGGCAAGATGTGAGTGGGAGACAGGAAAGTGAGGGGGAGGAAGGCAAGTGAGTGGGTGGAAGGCAAGTGAGTGGGAGGAAGGCAAGTGAGTGGTGGGAAAGGGCAAGTGAGGGGGAGGAAGGCAAGTGAGTGGGTGGAAGGCAAGTGGAATGGGAGGAAGGCAAGTGAGTGGTAGGAAGGCAAGTGAGTGGGTGGAAGCAAGTGAGTGGAGGAAGGCAAGTGAGTGGTAGGAAGGCAAGTGAGTGGGAGGAAGGCAAGTGAGTGGGAGGAAGGCAAGTGAGTGGGAGGAAGGCAAGTGAGTGGGAGGAAGGCAAGTGAGTGGGAGGAAGGCAAGTGAGTGGGAGGAAGGCAAGTGAGTGGGAGGAAGGCAAGTGTGAGTGGGAGGAAGGCAAGATGGGAGTGGGAGACAGGCAAGGAGGGAGGAAGGCAGTGAGTGGGTGGAAGGAAAAAGTGGAGTGGGAGGAGGCAAGTGAGTGGTAGGAAGGCAAGTGAGTGGGAGGAAGGCAAGGGGAGTGGGGGGAAGGCAAGTGAGTGGGAGGAAGGCAAGTGAGTGGGAGGAAGGCAAGTGAGTGGGAGGAAGGCAAGTGGGGTGGGAGGAAGGCAAGTGAGTGGGAGGAAGGCAAGTGAGTGGGAGGAAGGCAATTTGAGTGGGAGGAAGGCAAGTGAGGGGGAGGAAGGCAAGAGAGTGGGAGGAAGGCAAGTGAGTGGGAGGAAGGCAAGTGAGTGGGGAGGGGAGGCAAGTGAGTGGGAGGAAGGCAAGTGAGTGGGAGGAAGGCAAGTGAGTGGGGGGAAAGGGCAAGTGAGTGGGAAAAGGCAAGTGAGTGGGGGGAAGGCAAGTGAGTGGGAGGAAGGCAAGTGAGTGGGAGACAGACAAGTGAGTGGGAGACAGACAAGTGAGTGGGAGACAGACAAGTGAGTGGGAGGAAGTCAAGATCCCCCTCAGACATGTAGAAGCAGACGGGAGAAGGGTATGAAAATATGCATCAGACTTTACCCTGCACCAACTTGCTTAAAGCTGCCTCGACGGGAGTGCCAGAGACAAGTTTACAGGCCGGATTTTTACCAAGTGTGCGCCGAGAATGTTTGATGAAGTTGTGAGAGTTACCCCTGAGAGAGAGAGGGGGAGAGGGGATGGGTAGAGAGAGGGAGGGGTACGAGAGGGTGGGTAGAGAGAGAGAGAGGGGTACGAGAGAGAGAGAGAGAGAGAGAGAGAGAGAGAGAGAGAGAGAGAGAGAGAGAGAGCTGAAATTGAGGATGCTGGAAGTTTAAAGACCTGGGTAAAGTTAGGGTATGTCAAAAGCTGTCAGGGATATAGTATGAAGTTTGAAGACCTGAAGTTTTGCTGGTGTGTTAATTAATGAAGTTGTTAGGTATTTATGGTTTAATTGACCTGAATATTGGGTGAAGTTTGAAGTTGAATTTCTAATAGTTTGATTTGCTGAAGAGAGAAAGTATTGGTGAAGTTCATGATTTGTGATGAGTTAAACAGTAATGCAATTGGCTATCAGGTTTTTTATAGAATATAGAGAAAGAATTTTTTTTCTTCTATTTTTGTGAAGTGAAACGTGGATTCTCTCTCTCTCTCTCTCTCTCTCTCTCTCTCTCTCTCCCCTCTTTCTCTTCTCTTTCCTCCCCCTTTTCTCTCTCTCTCTCTCTTTTCTCTCTCTCCTCTCTTCCCCCTTTTCTCTCCTCTCTCCTGTTCTCTCTCTTTTCTCTCTCTCTTTTCTCTCTCTCTCTCTCTCTCTCTCTCTCTCTCTCTCTCTCTCCCACACACACACACCTATGTAATACCGTACTTATGTATTATTGTAATCATGTAACGTAAAAAACTCAAAAACCTAAAATAAACCTTAAAAAAAAACAAAAAAAAACCTTAAAAAAACAAAAAACAAAACTCAAATAACCTAAAAGAAACCTCAAAAGACCCAAAAAACCTCAAATAAACCTCAAAAAAACAAAACAAAACTCAAATAACCTTAAAAAAAATCAAAAAACCTAAAATAATCCTTAAAAAAACACAAATAACCTTAAAAAAAACCTCACTTGTGTATCTGAATCGTAGCTTACAAGTGCCTCTCCTCCTCCTCCTTGTCCCCTCTTCCTCCTCCACCTGTTTATACTTGTGTCTTCCTCCCCCGTCCTGTCCCTGCTGTGTATTCCTGATTGAAGAGCCAACACAACTACGCCACTGCTCTTTACTTAAGGACCTAACTTTGTGCATTGCTGATGGAAAATGGCGAAAGAGGAGGAGGAGGAGGAGGAGGAGGAGGAGGAGGAGGAGAGGAGGAGGAGGAGGAGGAGGAGGAGGAGGAGGAGGAGGAGGAAGAGGGTACAGGAGGAGCAGGAAGAAGAGGAAGGGGGTACAAGAGGAGAGAAGGAAGAGGTAGAGGAGGAGGTGGAGGAGGGGAGGAGGAGGAGGAGGAGGAGGGGGAGGGAGAAAAGCATAAAGGGTTTTAAAAACCCAAACCCTTTAGATAATTAATTTCTTAGCCCATCATGCTTCTCTTCCCCCTCCTCCTCCTCCTCCCCCTCAAACCCTCTCTCGCCTCCTCCTCCTCCTCCTCCTCCTCCTTCCTCCTCCTCCTCTTTCCCCCTCCCCCTCTTTCTCCTCCTCCTCCTCCTCCTCTTCCCTCCTCCTCCTCCCTTCCTCCTCCTCCCCCTTTCCTCCTCCTCCTCCTCCTCCTCCCTCCTCCTCCTCCTTTCCCCCTGCTATCAAATTGATCTAACTCTGCTTTTTCATCCAATGTAAAAATTCCCCTTAGCGCATTTCAATATTTTGAACACCATTCATCACCTCCTCACTCACCAAACCCCCTACCCATGACTAAGGGAGGAAAGGGGAGGAAGGTGTCTCCTGCCCTACTTACCCATACCTAACCCATAAATAGAAAGGAAA
>JACEEZ010025761.1:47500-52909 GCA_016584305.1 Chionoecetes opilio | reverse complement strand
CTCCTCCTCCTTCCTCTCTCTCTCCTCCTCTCCTCCTCCTTTTCTTCTCTCCTTCCCCTCCTACTCCTCCTTGTCCTCCTACTCCTCTTCTTCTTCTACTCCTCTTCTTCTTCTTCTTCTTCTTCTTCTTCTTCTTCTTCTTTCTCGTCCTCCTTTGCATTTCTCATCAATATAATTTTTATCTTTGAAAATATTATATTGGTGGGAAGATAATATTTCTTTTCTTTCCTTTCTCTCTTTCTTTCTTTTATATTCTCTTTTCTTTCTCTCTTAATATTATGTTCTTATAACAAATATAACCACTGTCTTCCCCTCCGTTTCACAATCCCAGAGTAACAAAAATAGTAAGGAATGTGAGCCAAAAAAAATTACCTTATAAAAAAAATTCTAGAGAAGCTTGCCCTAAAAAATAAATAAAAAATTCTCCGTTCTCTGTCACTCAAACCAAAACAAGTCGGATAAACGCATACATTGGCACCTTTTCCCGCCTTTTTTCACTGTTCCTATACTGGCACCATTACGTCACCCCTGCCACAAGGCCACCTCCAAGCAGGGTGCCGCGCAGGGTGCCAAGAGTGCCAGGAAGGGGCGAAATATGGAGTGATTTAAGAGATGTGTGCCAAGTTTATAAAGGGTGCGGATTATGCGATTATCCGGTTATGCTGTCATGGTATGTAAGGTTGCGTGATCTCTCTCTCTCTCTCTCTCTCTCTCTCTCTCTCTCTCTCTCTCTCTCTCTCTCTCTCTCTCTCTCTCTCTCTCTCATACACACACACATGCGAATAAGAAAACCACTTTTTTTGCGAATAATAACAATAATAATAATAATAATAATAATAATAATGATAACAATAATAATAACAATAATAATAATAATAACAATAATAACCACACATTAATTAAAAACCTTACCTTACAATTAACATTATATTATATTAAAAACTCATATAAAACTTACCTCTAATATCCAATAAAATCAACAACAACAACAACAATAATAATAATAATAATAATAATAATAATAATAATAACAATAACAATAACACTCACCCTCGATGGCCGTGTGCGTGCGTGTGTGCGTTTCTTCTCTCTGGGCTATAAGGTGTACATGCAAAAACGTACATACATACATACGTACATGGGAGGTGGTCCGTGGCTGTTTTGTTCTGTACACATGCGCGTTTATCTCTCTCTCTCTCTCTCTCTCTCTCTCTCTCTCTCTCTCTCTCTCTCTCTCTCTCTCTCTCTCTCTCTCTCTCTTTATATTTACAATTAAAGCGAGATATTTAAAGCAAACTAACTAACGCGTACAAACACATACATACAATGCTCTCTCTCTCTCTCTCTCTCTACTCTCTCTCTCTCTCTCTCTCTCTCTCTCTCTCTCTCTCTCTCTCTCTCTCTCTCTCTCTCTCTCTCTCTCTCTCTCACTTACAATCTGAAAAACGAGAAAAAGGAAAAATCTCTCATTACTTCTTTTCATGTATACTTTTTTCCTTACTTCTCCTAGGCAAAAACAGAAACAAGAACAGAAAAGTAAAGAAAAAACAAAGCAAAGCAAGCAAAGAATAAACAAAAGTCACTAGGAAGAGGGACCATTAAGTTAGTCAGCAAACAAAACAAACAAACAAACAAAAAAATGAAACTTTTTAAATGATCTGCTTAGTCTATTTTATTTCAAGGTCAAAAATCCTGACCCCTTGCTGCTGACTGACTGATATTGGATGTCAGGAGAAGGGAATACTACGCTTCTTCTAAATTTCAGTTATATTTTATCATAGTTAACCCTAGTATCAGGTAAACAGAGGCATCATTTTAAGCATGAGAAACCTTAAGATAGAATGGATATATGCCAGGAGAAGGGAATACTACGCTTCTTCTAAATTTCAGTTGTATTTTATCATAGTTAACCCTAGTATCAGGTAAACACAGGCATCATTTTAAGCAGGAGACCTTAAGATAGAATGGATATATGCCAGGAGAAGGGAATACTACGCTTCTTATTAATGTCAGCTGTATTTTATCATAGTTAACCCTAGTATCAGGTAAACAGAGGCATCATTTTAAGCATGAGACCTTAAGATAGAATGGATATATGCCAGGAGAGGGAATACTACGCTTCTAAATTTCAGCTGTATTTTATCATAGTTAACCCTAGTATCAGGTAACACAGGCATCATTTAAGCATGAGACTTAAGATAGAATGGATATATGCCAGGAGAAGGGAAAAACTACGCTTCTTATTAATTCAGCTGTATTTTATCATAGTTAACCCTAGATCAGGTAAACAGAGGCATCATTTTAGCAGTGAGACCTTAAGATAGAATGGATATATGCCTCGAGAAGGGAATACTACGTTCTTAATTTAGCTGATTTTATCATAGTTAACCCTAGTATCAGGTAAACAGAGGCATCATTTTAAGCAGGAGACCTTAAGATAGAATGGAATGTTTGCCTCGTAAGAAAAAATAGACTATAGAATACAATATCTATTTTTATCTTTGTTATTATCTTATTTCCCTTGTTTCCATATTAGAAATTATAATTATCCTTCATTTTACTCTTGCACAAATACATTTTTTTGTGTTTCATTATCATTATTATTTTTACTATAATGTAAGATCTTATATTTTGCATTCTCCCATTTATATTAATCCCTTGAGGCCCAGAACGTAATTTCCATTGTAATTTGGGTACCATAAGACGATTTTTAGTGACTATAAGCAATATTTAATAGCTATGACCTGTTTAGTATCCTTGTCTACTAGTTAATTTGGTATATTCAGTGACTATTCGTAATTTTATGGCTGACAACAGACAATTTTATATAGCAAAGGAAAGATCTGGGCGTCAAGGGTTAATGGCAAAAAAATATATATTGAAGACAAAATAATAATAATAATAATTCTATCTAAGCTAAAAATCATGTCTATCTATTTCAACTAAATAAAAAAAAACCGCTAAATTTACATCATACAAAAAAAAGTTAATATCGATACGTCTTTCAATCATTTTTTTAGTTGAACTCTTATGAAACATTTTAACAGTGTGTAAATTTAGCGATGAAACATTTTAACATGTGTAAATTTAGCGATGAAACATTTTAACAGGGTGTAAATTTAGCGATGAAATATTTTAACTGTAAATTTAGCGATGAAACATTTTAACAGGTGTAAATTTAGCGATGAAACATTTTAACAGGGTGTAAATTTAGCGATGAAATATTTTAACTGTGTAAATTTAGCGATGAAACATTTTAACAGTGTGTAAATTTAGCGATGAAACATTTTAAAAGGGTGTAAATTTAGCGATGAAACATTTTAACAGTGTGTAAATTTAGCAATGAAACATTTTAACTGTGTAAATTTAGCGATGAAACATTTTAACAGGGTGTAAATTTAGCGATGAAACATTTTAACAGTGTAAATTTAGCGATGAAACATTTTAACAGTGTGTAAATTTAGCGATGAAACATTTTAACAGTGTGTAAATTTAGCGATTGAAAACATTTTAACTTTTGTAAATTTACGATGAAACATTTAACGGGGTAAATTAGCGATGAAACATTTTAACAGGGTGTAAATTTAGCGATGAAACATTTTAACTGTAAATTTAGCGGTTTTTTTCCTTACCATAATATTTCTTAGGAGAAGACTATCATAGAAGCAAAAGTATATCATTCCATGCAAATATAAATATAATGATAATAATAATAATACTTACTATAGACAATAATAGAGAAATTATTACTAATATTAAATGGAGAAACTAAGATATAGATAGATAGATAGATAGATGCATTCACCACCACCACTACCATCACCACCACCACCACTATTACTACCACCACCATTACCACCACCACCACCACCATCTGTCCCCAACTAATTACTTACTGACAGACAAGAGAGAGAGAGAGAGAGAGAGAGAGAGAGAGAGAGAGAGAGAGAGAGAGAGAGAGAGAGAGAGAGAGAGAGAGAGAGAGAGAGGGGGACTAGCAGAAGGATTAGACAAAAAGAGAGAAATGAAGGAATTTTTTTTTTAAAGAAACTATGAAGCGAGAAAACACACACACACACACACAACACACACACACACACACACACACACACACACACACACACACACACACACACACACACACACACAGGGTTTAAAGGGATCCGCGGGTAATGTTCCTTGCAAGCTTATGAATGGAACGACCGACCTTACTGGGTGACAATAATAATAATAATAATAATAATAAAATAATAATAATAATAATAAAAATAATAATAATAATAATAATAATGACATGCAGGTATGACAGAGAGGGTGAGGGAGAGGGGAAAAGGGGGGAAGGGGGGAAGGGGAGGGGGATAAGAAGGGGTGGAAGGGGGGAAGGAGGGGGGGGGGGGGGCGGTATTAGGATTATAGTTATTGTGGTGAGGATGGGAGTAGTAGTAGTAGTAGTAGTATTTAGTAGTGGTAGTGGGTAGTAGTAGTCGTGTAGTGGTAGTAGTAGTAGGAGTGGTAGTTAGTGGTGTAGTAGTATGGTGGTAGTTAGGGGGTGTAGTAGTAGTAGTAGAGTAGTAGTAGTAGTAGTAGTAGTAGTAGTAGTAGTAGTAGTAGTAGTGTAGTATGAAGTAGTAGTAGTGATAGTAGTAGTAGTAGTAGTATTAGTAAGAGAGACTGATAGGGTAAGAAAAATGTGTACTAAAAGAGACCACCACCACCATCTGTCCCCAACTAATTACTGAGAAAGAGAGAGAGAGGAGAGAGAGAGAGAGAGAGAGAGAGGAGAGAGAGAGAAGAGAGAAGAGAGAGAGAGAGGAGAGAGAGAGAGAGAGAGGAGAGAGGTCGAAGAGATGGGAGAGAGAGAGTGAGCGTAAGTGGATATAAAGTGATAGAAATGGTCCTTGAAATCGTAATAAGGGAGTGTGGGATGATTCTCTCTCTCTCTCTCTCTCTCTCTCTCTCTCTCTCTCTCTCTCTCTCTCTCCTCTCTCTCCTTTCCCATCCTTACCCTCCCTCTCTCCCTCAACTCTATTATGTTTTGCTGAGAAAGAGAGAGAGAGAGAGAGAGAGAGAGAGAGAGAGAGAGAGAGAATTAAAGAGTATGTGTTTGAATAAATAAACACCACCACCCACACCCACACCACACACACACACACACACACACACACACACACACACCACACACACCACACACACACACACCACACCAATCTCTTAATGCCTGACAAAAACAAGAATACAAAGTCCAGCAGTCGCTTATCTTGAGAGAGAGACAGAGAGAGAGGACGAGAGAGAGAGAGAGAGAGAGAGAGGGGAAGAGAAGAGAGAAGAGAGAGAGAGAGAGAGAGAGAGAGAGAGAGAGAGAGAGAGAAGAGAGAGAGAGGCAAGAGAGAAGAGAGAGAGAGAAGAGAG
>JACEEZ010025761.1:35000-40000 GCA_016584305.1 Chionoecetes opilio | reverse complement strand
GACTTACGCCTTTATACTCGTGTTGGGAGGAGGGAAAAGGAGGAGGAGGATTAGGAGGGTTGGAAGGAGGAAGAGGANGAAAGGATAGGAGAGGGAGGAAGAGGAAGAGGAGGAGGAAGAGTGGGTAACAGGTTCTACCCTCGTTTTCCTCCTCCTCTTCTTCTTTTCCCAAATTCATCTTTCCTAACTGGTCTAATCATCACTCTTCTCCCCTCCTCCTCCTCTTCTCCTCCTCCTCCTCCTCCTCCTCTCCTCCTCCTCCTCTCCTCTCTTTCTCAAAGAGCACCAAAACCTCCTCTGTCCCCTCCCTCCTCCCATTCGTTCCAGCCAAAACAAGGAGAAGGAAGAGAGAGAGAGGAGAGAGAGAGAGAGGGAGAGGGAGAGGGAGAGGGAGAGAGAGAGAGAGAGAGAGAGAGAGAGGAGAGAGAGAGAGAGAGAGAGAAAGCAGGGGAGAATTGGAGTAAGAGAGAGAGAGAGAGAGAGAGGAAGAGAGAGAGAGAGGAGAGAGAGAGAGAGAGAGAGAGAGAGAGATGAGAGAGAGAGAGGAGAGAGAGGAGGAGAGAGAAAGGCAGGGGAGATAAGTTGGAGTAAGAGAGAGGAGAGAGAGAGAGCGAGAGAGGAGAGGAGATGAGATGAGAGAGAGAGAGAAGAGAGAGAGATGAGAGAGGAGAAGAGGAGAGAGAAGAGATGACGAGAGAGAGGAGAGAGAGAGGAGGAGAGAGAGAGAGAGAGAGAGAGAGAGAGCGAGAGAGAGAGAGAGAGAGAGAGGTCATATTATATTCGTTAAATCAAATCTATAAATTCACCAACAATGTGTGAAGGTCGGTGAAGTGGTTCGCCAAGAGCATTGCAGTCTACGGGGGTCCGCCAGCCAGGTTTGAATACAGTAAGTCTTCCCTAATCACTCCCTGCTTTCTTTAATACCATGCTTCATCTTCCATTGGCTATACGATCCATATTGTATACGGTTTATGGAACTGTCGCCGATGGGAATTCTCGCCGAAACACCAACTTAGAACTCTCGCCGACGTGGAAATGTTAACCTAACCTGGACATTGGCACCTAACTTAACCTAACTGATCAAGCTAAACGATAGTGTTTCCTCCCTGAATGCAGGAACACGGGTAACACTTGATTAAAATGTATATATTGGATCCTGTAATATCAAGAATTGGAACACTCGACGACGGCGGCGAGAATTCCTATCGGCGACAGTTCAGGTACCATGTATACCCGTATGGTACCTGAAACTGTCGCCGATAGGAATTCTCGCCGCGTCGTGTCGAGTGTTCCAATTCTTGATATTACAGGACCCAATATATACATTTAATCAAGTTTTACCCGTGTTTCTGCATTCAGGGAGGAAACACTATCGTTAGCTTGATCAGTTAGGTTAAGTTAGGTGCCAATGTCCAGGTTAGGTTAACATTTCCACGTCGGCGAGAGTTCTAAGTTGGTGTTTCGGCGACAATTCCCATCGGCGACAGTTCCATAAACCACCCGTATCTAAATCTCAAATCACGTATGGTGTATAATAGAGTGGACCGGATGTCGATATTTTACTATTTGCGGATGTGGTTGTTGATATGGATATATATTTCCGTCTGAATGGCTCGGTGGGTTAGGGCGTCAGGCACCATTCTGTGGTCCGGCGTTCGATCCCCGGCCCGGCTAATTCCCGGGTATTCTTCCACTGACAGATTCAGGCGGTTACTGTCCCTCTTGAGCAAGGGGATGGGGGTGTGTGGTGTGTGAGGTCCCAGCATTACCCAAAGATCGGTAATAATGAGCTCCAAGGTCGCACTGAGAGGGTGAAACTGACGATCGCGAGTCCGGCTCGCGTGGACAAAAGACCATGGGTGAATGACACACACACACACACAGAGAGGACCGATTGATTTACTAGTGGTGGGAGGGGGTGGAGGGTTAAGAAAGGTCAAGTGAGGATGAAGGGAGGTCAAAAGTGGGTCAGATAAGGTCAAGGAGTCATTCACGCTGAGATGACATGGTGTGTGTGTGTGTGTGTGTGGTGTGTGGGATGTGGTGTGTGTGTGGAGGAGGGGTTGTTAGGAGGAGTTAGGAAGGTGTTAGGAGGTGTGGTAGTAGTAGTGGTGGTGAACAAGTAGATGATAAGGAGGAGGAGGAGGAGGAGCAGGAGGAGGGAGGAGGAGGAGTGGCGAGTGTCGTCCTTTAAGATTTATTAAGGGTCGGCAACGAGTCTTTTTGTGTGTGAGAGAGAGAGGAGAGAGATGAGGAGAGAGAGAGGGGGAGGAGGAGAGAGAGAGAGAGGAGTTGAGAGAGAGAGGAGGAGAGAGAGAGGGAGGAGAGGAGAGGGAGGAGAGAGAGAGAGAGAGAGAGAGTCGCACGTTAGGGAGAAACATATATCCTCAGCACTGTTATGGATAAAACACCACACACACACAACACAACAACACACCACACCACACACACACACACACACACACACCACACACACACACCACACACACACACACTACGAAAAAGAGCTATTATGTACATTAACCTACACATGCTAAGCCTATTCACAGCCTAAACACAACTAACACACACACACACACACACATACTAGAAAAAGAAACTATATCACAGACACTAGAAAAAAAAATGAAACAGAGCAAAGAGAGGAGTGGGGGTAGAATAGCCAAGGAGTAATGTGGAGTGATTACATGTGGAGTAGGAGTCGGTGGAGGACTGGGGAGAGGGATCTGCTCCGGTACCTCTGCGGGACTTGCCATCACGGGGCACTGCCAACTCCCCCTAGGGAACGAAAAGGGAAGGGAGAGAATTAGTAGTAGTAGTAGTAGGAGTAGTAGTAGTAGTAGTAGTAGTAGTAGTAGTAGTAGTAGTAGAGTAGTAGTAGTAGTAGTAGATAACAGTAAAGTCGCCAGGACAACTTTTTTTTTGTTACAGACGTGTGGTGGCGTTAATACGTACATTTCTACATCCATGATTTCAGGACAGTTAGAAGGGGCTATCCGGAGAGTCTGTGTCATTTTGTGTCTTCATCTGTGTCATATTAGGGCTATAAATGAAAAAATACAAAAATATTACAAAGTGGCTACCAACAGTAAAGTCGCCATCTAGTGTTTATTACTGAGTGTCGTATCGCTGGTCGTCGTCGCCCGAAGAAAAAAACGCGTAGTGAAATTTAAAACCGTATATACTTGCAGATACAAAGCATAAAACAACGTTGAAACACTAGATTATACAGTCATGATATAAACTACTGTGTATCATCTTGAGTGGCACATACAAATCAGTAGTAATGCTATAATTCGTAATATATGGCGTCTGGCGACATTAGTGCAGGTGGCGACTTGACTGTTATCTACGGTAGTAGTAGTAGTAGTAGTAGTAGTAGTAGTAAACAAGTAAGATGTTTATAAGGGAGAGGATTAATATACATAAGTCAGTCATTCATAATTAATTAGAAAACGTAACACACAAGAATCAAAGAAAATGAAGCAGCACGGAGACTAAAGGAAATTATTGTCACTATGCAGTTTCAACCAATACTCCCAATTCCCCAATACACTTCTGTAATAACTTAGGGAGTTTCGCCCCCCAGACCCCTTTAATGTTATTTTTCATTCCTGCCAGCTGTTGTACCGTAGATAACACTATAGTCGCCAGTCCCTTGCCACTGCACTAATGTCGCCAGGTACAATATGTTACGAATTTTAGCATCACTACAGCCTTGTATGTGCCACTGAAGACATGTAGTGTGATGTACATAATATAACCTACTGTGTATGCCTCTTCAGTGGCACATACAAGTCTGTAGTGATGCTAAAATCCCTAATATATTGTGCCTGGCGACATTAGTGCAGTGGCGAGTGACTGGCGACTATAGTGTTATCTATGGTAGGGGTTAAAAAATACTCCTTATGATGAATACCAAACAGTCAGGCTACTTGAAACCACCCAGCGTGTATTGGTTGTAACTGCACTGATACCCACACCAGCAATAGCTTTAATAATCAGGAAAAAAGAAATTTATCACTATAAAAAACACGAAAAATGACAGAAAATTAAGGAAAACACAATACTGATATAAATGACTACAGAAAGTTACAACATACATTTACAACCCTATTAGAGAGAGAGAGGAGAGAGAGAGAGAGAGGGAAGAGAGAGAAGAGAGAGAGAGAGGAGGAGAGAGAGAGAGGAAAAGAGAGGAGAGAGAACGAGAGAGGAGAGAGAGAGAAAAAGAGACCTCAAGGAAAAGAGAGAGAGAGAGAGAAGAGAGAGACACATCCAAGAAGAGAGAGATAGAGACCACATCCAACAGGAAATAGAGAGAGAGAGACAGAGAGAGACCACACCCAAGGTTTCAGAGAGAGGAAAAGAGAACATTCTAACCCATTGAGAGAGAGAGACAGAGAGAGACCCACACCAAGGTACAGAGAGAGAAAGAGACATTTTAACCCATTTAGAGAGAGAGAGAGAGAGAGAGAGACCCACACCCAAAGTACAGAGAGAGAAAGAGAACATTCTAACCCATTTGAGAGAGAGAGACAGAGAGAGAGACCCAACCCAAAGTACAGAGAGAGAAAGAGAAGATAACCCATTGGGAGAGAGAGAGAAAGAGAGAGACCACACCAGTACAGAGAGAGAAAGAGAACATTTCTAACCCATTTAGAGAGAAGAGACAGAGAGAGACCCACACCCAAGTAGAGAGAGAGAAAGAGAAATTTAACCATTTAGGAGAGAGAAGAGAAAGACGAGAGAGAGAGAAGAAGAAGAAGAGAGAACCAATAAAGAGAAAGAGAGACAGAGACCACGACAGAGGAGAGAAAGAGAGAGAGAACCCAATAAAGAGAGAAGATAAAACCCACATCCAAAGGAGTAAAGAGAGACAGAGAAACATGAGAGAGAGAAAGAGAAATTAACTTTAGAGTGAAGAGAAGAGAGAGACCCTAAGGGAGAGAGAGAGAGAGAGAGAGATGGAAGAGAACGGGAATGAGAAGAGAGAGAGC
>JACEEZ010025761.1:27500-30000 GCA_016584305.1 Chionoecetes opilio | reverse complement strand
AGGAGGAGGAGGAGGAGGGGGAGGAGGGGGAGAGTAGGAGGAGGAGAGGTAGGAGGAGGAGAGGAGAGGAGGAGGAGGAGGAGGAGGAGGAGGAGGAGGAGGAGGAGGGGAGGAGGAGGGGGAGGAGGAGGAGGAGGAGGAGGAGAGGTAGGAGGAGGAGAGGAGGAGGAGGAGGAGGAGGAGGTAGAAAAATGGTACAGATATGAAAAAGATAATAATAACTACATCTAATTGAGAGGGGAGAGAGAGAGAGAGAGAGAGAGAGAGAGAGAGAGAGAGGAGAGAGAGAGAGAGAGAGAGAGAGAGAGAGGAGAGAGAGAGAGAGAATGGCTACCAGGAAATTATAATACTTTACCTTGGCTTTTTTTCCTACAATATCTCTCTCCCTCTCTCTCTCTCTCTCTCCCTCCTTCCCTTTTCTCTTCCTCCTTCCTTCTGAAAAATTTCCTCCTATGCTTTGCCACCCAAACACACACAACACACACAACACACACACACCACAACACAGAAACACACACACACACAGAAACAACACACCACACACACACACAGAAACCACACCCACACACACACACACAGAAACACACACAACACACAGAAACACACACACACACAGAACACGAAAACACACACACACACACAGAAACACACACACACACACCACGAAAAACACACAGACACACACCACACACACACACACACAACACACAGAAAAAAAACACAAAACCACAGAAACACACACACACACACAGAAACAAAGAGAAACACACACAACAACACCACACACACACACACACACACACACACACAGAAAACACACAACACAAAAAAACACACACACACACACACACAGAAAACACACACACAAAACACCACACAACACACCACACACACAACACACCAACACACACAGAAGAAAGGAAGATAAAAGACTGCAAGGAAAACTTAACCCAACACTCTCTCTCCCTCTCTCTCCTCTCTCTCTCTCTCTCTCTCTCTCTCTCTCTGACCACGCTTCATAACACAATCAGGTCACGGATCACGCCGAGAGAGAGAGAGAGAGAGAGAGAGAGAGATGAGGAGAGAGAGGAGAGAGAAGAGAGGGGGAGAGGAGAGGAGAGAGAGAGAGAGAGAGAGAGAGAGAGATTGTAATGCCGAAAAAGGGGAAATGTGCCAGACTGAGTGAGAGAGAGAGAGAGAGAGAGAGAGAGAGAGAGAGAGAGAGAGAGAGAGAGAGAGAGAGAGAGAGAGAGAGAGAGAGAGAGAGAGAGAGAGAGAGAGAGAGAGAGAGAGAGAGAGAGCCGCATTCCCTCAAACAAACATGAAGCTTTTCCCGTTACATGTTGCAAGACTTAAGAATATTATTATTATTATTATTATTATATTATTATTATTATTATTATATTATTATTATTATCATCATTACCTTCATCCTTTTCAAATTCTCCTCAACACATTATTTCTATTTCTTTCTTTTGTGTTTGATTTTAGACTTTCCTTTTCATAAACTTTCATTTTCATTCCTTAATTTTTCTTCTTTCTCTCTTTTCATTTTTTTTCTTTCTTTTTTTTCCTTTATCACTTTTTTTCTCCTTCAATTTATCTTTATCTTCCTCTTTCTCTTTTTGATTTTTTCCATTTCTCCTTTTCCTCTTCCTCCTTTTTATTATTTTCCCATTTCCTTAACCTCTTATTTCTCTCTCGTCCTCCTTTTCCTACTACCCATTAACCCCTTGAGGCCCAGAACGTAATTTCCATGTAATTTGGGTACCATTAGACGATTTTTAGTGACTATAAGCAATGTTTTATAGCTATGACCTGTTTAGTATCCTTGTCCACTAACTAATTTGGTATATTCAGTTGCTTTTCGTAATTGTATGGCTCGACAACAGACAATTTTATATAGCAAAGGAAAAATCTGGGCGTGAAGGCGTTAAGAGGACCTATGAAGCGATACTAAGCGTCGGAAGGTCACAAGAAGAAGATGAAGAGGACCTACGAAGCGATACCAAGCGTCGGAAGGTCACAAGAAGATGAAGAGGACCTATGAAGCGATACCAAGCGTCGGAAGGTCACAAGAAGAAGATGAAGAGGACCTATGAATCGATACCATGCGTCGGTAGGTCACAAGAAGAAGATGAAGAGGACCTATGAAGCGATACCAAGCGTCGGAAGGTCACAAGAAGAAGATGAAGAGGACCTATGAAGCGATACCAAGCGTCGGTAGGTCACAAGAAGATGAAGAGGACCTATGAAGCGATACCAAGCGTCGGTAGGTCACAAGAAGAAGATGAAGAGGATCTATGAAGCGATACCAAGCGTCGGAAGGTCACAAGAAGAAGATGAAGAGGACCTATGAAGCGATACCAAGCGTCGGAAGGTCACAAGAAGATGAAGAGGACCTATGAAGCGATACCAAGCGTCGGTAGGTCACAAGAAGAAGATGAAGAGGGACCTATGAAGCGATACCAAGCGTCGGTAGGTCACAAGAAGATGAAGA
>JACEEZ010025761.1:17500-25000 GCA_016584305.1 Chionoecetes opilio | reverse complement strand
AGAAGGAGGAGGGGGAGGAGGAGGAGGAGGAGGAGGAGGAGGAGGAGGAGGAGGAGGAGGAGGAGGAGGAGGAGTAGGAGGAGGAGGAGGTGGAGGATTACATTAGGATTTACATAGGAGTACAGACACCAGGCGACCTATTGGTCCATAGCCGAGGGTATCTGCCTGAACTACATACTACTAACCATCAAACTACTTGTAAGAAAAACAGTGAAAATGATACCATGTCCCTAAAGAGGATAGGAACATGGAATGTTTATAGTGCGGAATGATAGGATATGAAAAATAATAACTAAAACTACCACTACCATACAAACTAATCGATACGGGGGGACTAGATACGATATTCGCAATATCAAGACCCATTACTTTACAGTGCGCGTCAAGTCTGTTTTTGAATGTAGTTATTGTGTTGGCTCCGGACAAAATTTGCTGGCTAACTTGATTCCATCGATCAACGACTTAACATTGAAATAATTTTTACGGAGTCGGTGAGCAACGTGGACCGTTAGTTTTAACATTATTTCTTGTTGTCACTTGAGTTGAAAGCTCGAATAGGTTCTCTGAGTAATGACATCAAATCCTTTAGGAACCTAAAGGTTTACAAGTCCCCACGGATTCTACGATACTTAAGGAAACATATCAAGTTTCCGCAGTTTCTCCTTCATAAGAGGAATTCGCCCCCCCCCAGAGATGGAATTTGTTGGTTGCTCTTCTTTGCACTGATTCCAATTTGCTTGATCTTTTACGAAACAGGGGAGGAGGAGGAGGAGAGGCAGGAGGAGGAGGAGGAGGGAGGAGGAGGAGGTAAGAGGAGGGAGGTAGGAGGAGGAGGAGGAGGATAGGCGAATATGGGAATAGAAGATTAGACGAAGACGGGAAGGAAAAGCAGGAAGAGGAAGAAGAGGAAGAGGTAGACACACAAACATACATACAAACAAGCACACATTTTGTACTGTAGTAGCAGTAGTAGTAGTAGTAGTAGTAGTAGTAGTAGTAGTGTAGTAGTAGTAGTAGTAGTAGTAGTAGTAGTAGTAGTAGTAGTAGTAGTAGTAGAGGAAGTGGTAGTAGTAGTAGTAGTAGTAGTAGTAGTAGTAGTAGTAGTAGTAGAGGAAGTGGTAGTAGTAGTAGTAGTCGTAGCGTAATAGTAGTAGTAGTAGTAGTAGTAGTAGTAGTAGTAGTGGTGTAGAAAGTAGGAGTTAGTAGTAGTAAGTAGTAGTAGTAGTCGTAGTAGTAGTAGTAGTAGTCGTAGTCGTAGTAGGTAGTAGTAGAGTAGTAGCCAGAATGGGATTTATTAAAATGTTGGATTCGTGGCGTGAATAATACCACATTTAAAACCACAGTGTGAAGGCTAAACACACACACACACACACACACACACACACACAAACACACACACACACACACACACACACACACGACCTTCAAAAACACAAATGGTCCAGAAAACACACATAAGAACCCCCTTGCAGTAAAAAAAAACATGGACCAAATACAGACACAGACCTAAAAACATACACCCGAGGGCGCTCACAAAAACCACAGCCCCCCCCCCCCCCCCCCGCCCCAAGGACAATGAACCAAAAAAACGCCAGGGGGTGGGGGGGGGAAGCACGCAGGGGGGAAATCAAAAAACGCCCACACATGGATGGGCATAAAAAAACCAAAAGGGATCCAAAAACGGTCACAGAAATGGGGATTGGGCAAAAAAAAAAACACGAGGGATAAAAAAAAAACACTGCCCCCTTTACCCCCCCCAAAAAAATCCGGACCCAAAAACGCACATCGTGGTATAAAAACAAACGCACACACACATAAAAAACGCACGCGAGAGGGGGGCGTCAAAAAAACGCACACACAAGGGAAAGGGGCCCAAAAACGTACACAAGGCAGAAGCTTAAAAAATCTTTGGACCAAAAACACACACGAAGGGCTTTAAAAAAAACGCACACAACAGGAGGGGGGGGAGTCATAAAAGCCAAAGAGGCCCTCTAAAAACGCACACAAAGGAGGGGGGGGTCATAAAACGCACACAGGCCCTCTAAAAAACGCACACAGGCCCTCTAAAAAAACGCACACAGGTCCTCTAAAAAACGCACACAGGCCCTCTAAAAAACGACACATACCTAAAAAAACGCACACAGGCCCTCTCTAAAAAACGCACAGCCCTCTAAAAAACGCACACAGGCCCTCTAAAAAAACGCACACAGGGACCTCTTAAAAAACGCACACAGGCCCTCTAAAAAACGCACACAGGTCCTCTAAAAAACTCACACAGGCCCTCTAAAAAACGCACACAGGCCCTCTAAAAAACGCACAGGCCCTCTAAAAAACGCACACAGGCCCTCTAAAAAACGCACACAGGCCCTCTAAAAAACGCACACAGGCCCTCAAAAAAACGCACACAAGGCCCTTAAAAAAACGCACAGGACCCCTAAAAAACGCACACAGGCCCTCTAAAAAACGCACACAGGCCCTCTAAAAAACACACAGGCCTCTAAAAAAAACGCCAAAAAGGTCTCAAATAAACGCACACAGGCCCTCTAAAAACGCACAGGCCCTCTAAAAAACGCACAGGCCCCCTAAAAAACGCATCAGGCCCTCTAAAAAAACGCACACAAAGCCCTCTAAAAAAACGCACACAGGCCCTCTAAAAAACGCACAGGCCCCCTAAAAAACGCACACAGGCCCTCTAAAAAAACGCAAACAGGGCCCGCTAAAAAGCACAAGGCCTCAAAAAAAACGCCACACACAGGCCCTCTTAAACACGCACACAGGTCCTCAAAAAAACGCACACAGGCCTCCAAAAAAACGCACACAGAAAGTTACACACACGAGCCATGAGCGTTTAGGAGAGTGTCATGGCGGTACACTAACTCACACACACACTGGCACATGTATTACCTCCTCCTCCACCTTCTGGCGGCTCCTCCTCCTCCTCCTCCTTCCCTCCTTTCCTTCTTGTACAATAGATCGTTCTCCCTCCTCCTCCTCCTCCTCCTCCACTCTCGTTTTCCCCATCTGAACAAATGCACCTGTCAAAATAAGTTTCCTTTCTCTCTCTCTCTCTCTCTCCTCTCTCTCTCTCTCCTCTCTCTCTCTTCTCTCTCTTCTCTCTCTCTCTCTATCTCTCTCTCTCTCTCTCTCCCTCCTCTCTTCTACACCTTCCCATTTCTATATTTCAGCTTCGTTAAGTCTCTCTCTCTCTCTCTCTCTCTCTCTCTCCTCTCTCTTCTCTCTCTCGCTCTCTCTACACCTTCCCATTTCTATATTTCAGCTTCGGTAAGTCTCTCTCTCTCTCTCTCTCTCTCTCTCTCTCTCTCTCTCTCTTCTCTCTCTCTCTCTCTCTCGCTCTCTCTCTCTCTCTCTCTCTCTCTCTGCTCTCTCCTCTATATATATATATATATCTATATATATATATGATATATATATATATTGCAGAGGTGTGTTATGCCAAAGCATTTAACTTTTAAAGGATGTTCTTTAATGCAGTTATAATTTTGAAATTGAGTATATTTTATTTCATGGAGGCGGGTATTATAAATGGAATGTTAAGGTATCTATGTATGTATCTATGTATGTATGTAGTATGAAGTAGATGTTAATAAAATGGCTGGTTGCCATTTCTATAGTTTTGTTCAAAGGTCCCCCAGTCTAACTGCGATTTCAAAGTAAAAATTGTTTAAACTAGAAGTATGATATATTACTATGCGTGAAAATCATATAGAGTTAGTCCCTTCCCCTACACTGAGGTGGCAACACTGGTCTCTGCATAACACTGACCTATCATGAATGGTTTCTGAATTATAAACTTATACAAACCTTATACCTTATCTTATAAACTTATACGAAACTTATTGGTATTAATGGACTTGTTATTTACTAAATAAGCAGTACATGCGAACAGCATGGCTGTAATAAGCAATACTGTAAGAGGCTACTTGGCATCGTCTCTGAGCTGGTGAGGAGGTAGTGACTCGCCTCCCTCCTCCTTCTTCCCCTCCTTCCTACCCCGCTCCAACATGTTGCCAAGTAGCCTTTTACAGTATTGCTCATTACCGCCATGCTGGTCGCATGTACTGCTTATTTGGTAAATAACAAGTCCATTAATACCAATTGTGTTGTTAAAAGCTAAATTAATGTTCCATTTCAAGTAAATATTATGATTAAATAATTCAAAATTTCACCGAGTGGCAACCGCGAATGCACCTCCATACGTTGCATCGCTGTGAGAATAGCGGCCGCCGTGATTTTTTATAATTCATCTCGTCTAAAGGAAGCTTCAAAAAGCATATGTGTATAGAGCATTTTCTACTTAGAATTATACGATATAGCATCTGTCTCAATATTTGCAGAAACTCGTGTTACACCCTGTATATTTACTATAACGCGTTCAGTTCACAACTTGTTTCTCACACAGCAACACTTACCCATCAAAAGTTATTGCAAATGGATGGATCTACAATTGTATCCCCGGCATTTCCAATTATCCATCGAAAATAATATTTTCGGATTTCTGGCTGCTCAAAAATATTCCAAAATTGACGACGATCAATGTTTTTGATATTTTGCAGCAAAACTATGAGTCGTAGAAGAAAACTTATCGAAGTAACAAAGGTTCATCTTGACGTGTTCTACATGGTGCAGTAATCGGTTTGTCAAAACACCTCATGGTTGTCGAGAAAATTTATATTTTGTATAAATGTACGAATATGCTAATTTCTCGGTTATTTACCGATCAATACTTTTTTGCTTTACGCCAAGTGATAGCCCTTGATCTACTTCATATTTACTTCTCTATTCATGTTGCACTTATCTGCCATAGTTGTTTAGTTATTGAAAAACACGTGATTTAATCAAAAAATCAAAGGCCCTTGCAAAATCTGCAATATTTTTTGAAAAATAGATTTGCTTGAAGATTTGTTCCTAGCAGTTTTCTGGCATGCTGAACACGAATCTGGAGTCAGTTTTCAGTTACAATGATTAGAAGTCCCTATTTCACCCAATTCACAATGACATGCAACACAGATATTCCTTAAAATCACAAATTAGACAAAACTTACTACAAGACATAAAAATATGATAGGGATTGCTAGATTAATCATTCCTTCAATACAACGATCAGTATTAGTAATATTATTATTAATCCCTATTTGAGCCACCCATGCGATTGTCAAACTATTTATAAAAACCTAGGAATACTATAGCAATCCTGTGGGACTTCTAATGCCCTCCCATGACTCTCGTGACTTTTAATTATACGGGTTCGATTTAGAGAAGGTTGACTGCAATCTGATAACCGTTTCTGTCGCTATTTTTTTCCCCCTTTTTTTTGTGATTTGCGACAAAAAAATTGAAAAACAACTTGAACCTAACCTAACCTTTACCTAACCTAACCTTTACCTAACCTAACCGTTGCCTAACCTAACCTATACCTAACCTAACCTTTACCTAACCTAAACCGTTGCCTAACCTAACCGTTGCCTAACCTAACCTTTACCTAACCTAACCGTTGCCTAACCTAACCTAGCAACCTTTAGCTAGGTAAACAAAAACAAAAAAATAAAGTGATTTGCGAACGAAACGGTTAGCAGATAAATTCAAAACATCAAAACTCACCAAAAAAAATTTGTTTCGTCCACCAAAGTGAATTCGATATCAAACTGGAATAATACCAAATCTTTTAATGTGTTAAAATACATATATAAGATCAAGTAACAATATTCCTTTCGATAAATGTCTTTTTTTCTACCGTACATAACAGTAAAGTCGCCAAGACAACTTTTTTGTCTATTTACAGAAGTGTGGTGGCGTTAATAGTTACATTTCTACATCCATGATTTCAGGACAGTTAGAAGGGGCTATCTGGAGAGTCTGTGTCATTTTGTGTCTTCATCTGTGTCATATTAGGGCTATAAATTAAAAAATTACAAAAAATATCACCAGAGTGGCCACCAACAATAAAGTCGCCATCTAGTGTTTATTTACTGAGTGTCCTCCCTACGTCGTCGTCGCCCGAAAAAAAAACGCGTAGTGAAATTTGAAACCGTCTATACTTGCAGATACAAAGCATAAAACAACGCTGAAACAGAGTAGATTATACAGTCATGATATAAACTACTGTGTATCATCTTCAGTGGCACATAAACATCAGTAGTGATGCTATAATTCGTAATATTTGGCGCCTGGCGACATTATTGCAGGTGGCGACTTTACTGTTATCTACGGTAGAGGAGGAGAAAGGGGGGGGACTAATATTTTTTTTAAATAATGTCAAATGAATAAAACACTTGACATTATTCAGGGGTTTTTTTCCCTTCCCCCCCTTTGGTTTTTCTTCCTCTTCCTTCAAACAGCCTCCTTCTTCATCCCTCCTCCTCCTCTTTCAAACACCACCTCCTCCTCCTCCTCCTCCTTTCATACCTTCTTCCTTCCTTCTTTCCTCCTCCTCTACCTTCAAACACCCTCTCCTTCTTCTACTCCTTCAAACCTTCTCCCTTCCTTCCTCTTCCTTCAAACCACCTATCTTCCTTCCTCCTCTTCTTCCTTCAGACATCATCTCCTCCTCCTCCTCCTCCTTCAAACCTTCTTCCTTCCTTCCTCCTTCTCTTCCTTCAAACAACCCCTCCTCCTCCTTTAAACATCCTTCCTTCCTCCTTCTCTTCCTTCAAACAGCCTCCTCCTCTTCCTTTAAACCTCCTTCCTTCCTTCCTCCTCTTCCTTCAAACAGCCTTCTCCTTCTCCTCCTCCTCCTCTTCCTACAAACAGCCTCCTCCTTCTTCTCCTCCTCTTCCTTCAAACAACCTCTCCTCCTCTTCCTTCAAACATCCTCTCCTCCTCCTCCTCCTTATCGCTCCCTTTCTTTCGTTCTCTTCACAACAATCTCACACTCAACTTTCTCTTAACTTCTCTTTCTTTCTTTCTCTCTCTCCAACTTTTTCCACATTTCTCTTTACATTTACCCAAAGGGCCAACTTAACCACCAGAAAATTTTAAAAACTCTCCTCTCTCTCCTCTCTCTCCCCCCCCCCCCCTTGGGTAAAAAAAGCGAATCTCCTTCAGGGTTAGTAAAAAAAAAAAAAAAAGGGGGGGGGCAGGATTATAAAAAAAAGGGAGGGGGGTTCTAGGGGGAAAAGGGGGGGGGTTTTTGGGGGGGGGGAGGGGGTTATGGGGGGTTGGGGTAGAAAGAAATTATGAGGGGGTGGGGGGATTTGGAGGGGTGTAGGAGAGTAGGGGGGTAGGGAGGGTGTCCCTACTTTTCCTATTACATTACTACTACTACTACTACTACTACTACTACTACTACAGCTCTTACTATAACTTAACTACTACTACTACTACCCACCCACAAAATTCTTTCTATAAATTAACTACCACTACTCTACTCCACTGCTACTACTCTAAATTTTCTCTATTTTTTTCATCAAAAACCCCAAAAAAAATTAAGTTCCAAAAAAATAAACTAAAAAAACTATTAAAAAGGAGGAAAAAAAAGATAAC
>JACEEZ010025761.1:0-15000 GCA_016584305.1 Chionoecetes opilio | reverse complement strand
TCCATCACCACCACCATCACCATCACCACCACCATCCCCACCACCACCACCACCACCATCACCACCACCACCATCATCACCACAACCACCTCCACCACCATCACCACCACCACCACAACCACACCACCACCACCACCACCACCACCACCATCATCACCACACCATTACCACTATCACCATACCACCACCACCACACCACCATCACCACAACCATCACCATCACCGCCACCGCCACCACCACCATCATCACCACCACTTTGCATATTTTCACTTTCATCACATAAGTTGTTTCATCATTATCCTCGCTATTAGCTTTTTGGGGATTATTCCAGTTTGACGCCGAATTCACTTTGGTGGACGAAACTCATTTTTTCTCTGGTGAGTTTTGATGCGTTTTCAATGAATCTGCTAACCGTTTCTGTCGTAAATTCACTGCTTTTTTTTCTTTTTAGGTAAAGTTTAGGTTTAATTTGTTTTATTTTTGTCATTTTTGTGATTTGCGACAGAAACGGTTTACGGTTTAGTCAGCAGATTCATTCAAAACAAATCACCAGTAAAACTCACCCGAAAAAAAATAGTTTCGTCCACCCAAGGAAGTTCGGTGTTCATTTGGCAATGTACCCTTTTTTTAGTATCGTTTCTAAATCATTACTATCCGTCACGTTCATCATCACTACAACTCAGTGCATTTTTTAACATGGTAACTGGGTGACCAAAATGTCTCCCAGTGATGGAAAACTGTCACCCAGTAAGAACAATTTTAAGCTACTGGGCGACAAGATATTTGTTCATAAAATCCTTCCTGGATACAATGGTTCATCTTATCTGTGTGTGTTAGATCCAGAAGTGCACTCTTATTACTGCATAGGATCTTTATTTATACACAAAATACAAAAGGGTGAAGTTGATGCATCCAAAAAACTATATTTTAACAGGTAGGCCTTGACCTTCCTGGCTATCCAAAGAATGGCGCCCAGTAAGATTGGCTTAAAAAATGCACTGCTATACAACTACTACAATTAAGTCACTGAATACAATCATCTTAAGTCACTGAATACAATCATCTGAAGTCACTGAATACAATCATCTTAAGTCACTGAATACAATCATCTTAAGTCACTGAATACAATCATCTCAAGTCACTGAATACAATCATCTTAAGTCACTGAATACAATCATCTTAAGTCACTGAATACAATCATCTTAAGTCACTGAATACAATCATCATAAGTCACTGAATACAATCATCATAAGTCACTGAATACAATCATCATAAGTCACTGAATACAATCATCTTAAGTCACTGAATACAATCATCTCAAGTCACTGAATACAATCATCTTAAGTCACTGAATACAATCATCTGATAGTCACTGAATACAATCATCTTAAGTCACTGAATACAATCATCTATATCACTGAATACAATCATCATTTAAATCACTGAATACAATCATCATAGTCCTGAATACAATCATCATAGTCCTTTAATACATCATCATAAGTCACTGAATACAATCATCTTAAGTCACTGAATACAATCATCTTAAGTCATGAATAAATCATCATAAGTGCACTGAATACAATCATCTTAAGTCACTGAATACAATCATCTTAAGTCACTGAATACAATCATCTTAAGTCACTGAATACAATCATCTTAAGTCACTGAATACAATCATCTTAAGTCACTGAATACAATCATCTTAAGTCACTGAATACAATCATCTTAAGTCACTGAACGAAATCATCATAACACTTGTATGTTCTCACTTCACACGTATCCTTTAAGTATGCGTAACTTTTTCTTTTCTTTCCAACTATCATTATAACTATTATCACTTTCATCATTATCATTATTTATCATCATTGTCATCATTGTCAGCAATATTATTATTAGCAATGCTATTTTTCAATGTATGTCATTTTTCAGCTATTTTTGCCCATTTTCGGTTTTATATATTAACAGTTGTTTTTGTGTGTATGGGGGGCGGGGGGGGGGGGGCTCACGAGGGAGGTGTGGTGTGTGTGTGTGTGTGTGTGTGTGTGTGTGTGTAGGGGGGGCGTGTGCACCTTGCTCGCACTGCTGTAGGTGACTGTTCTCTCCCTGGCTCTCCCTGGCCGGTGAGGGAGAGAGGGAGGAGAGAGAGAGGGAGAGGGAAGAGGTGGAGGAGGAGGAGGGGGAAGGGAGGGAAGAGGAGGAGGAGGGGAAGGGAGGGAAAGGAGGAGGAGGATGGAGGAGGAGGAGGAGGAGGAAGGGGAAGGGGGGAAGAGGAGGAGGAGGGGGAAAGGTGAGGGAGAGGAGGAGGAGGAGGAAGGGGAAGGGAGGGAAGAGGAGGAGGAGGAGGAAGGGAGGGAAGAGTAGGAGGAGGGGAAGGAGGAGGAAGGGAGGGGAAGAGGAAGGGAGAGTTCAGGGAGCACGTGGACACTCTCTCTCTCTCTCTCTCTCTCTCTTGCCCTTTCTTTAATATAGTTTCCTTATCTCCCTTCCCTCCCTCCCTCTTTCCCTAACCTTATTTCCTCCCTTCCCCTTTGTTCCTTAATACTCTCTCTCTCTCTCTCTCTCTCTCTCTCTCTCTCTCTCTCTCTCTCTTAATTACTCGAAAAAATGAGACTTCGTTGAATAGTCTAATGAATAGTTATTGTTTCGAGAGGAGGAGAGAGAGAGAGAGAGAGAGAGAGAGAGAGAGAGAGAGAGAGAGAGAGAGAGAGAGAGAGAGAGCATCACATTACAAAATTAATTATTCAGATATTATTCGTATTCATTATTCTTATTAATAGTAATAGTGTAACATTTTTCTCTATTTCCGTTCCTGCAAATCTAGTCGAAAAAATATACATTCCAAAATCTGACCTCTCTCTCTCTCTCTCCTCCTCTCTCTCTCTCTCTCTCTATCCTCCTTCAATTGTTTTTATCCCATTTTTTCATCCTCTTTCCCACCTCTCTCTCTCTCTCTCTCTCTCTCTCTCTCTCTCTCCAATTGTTTTTCTCCCATTTTTCTTCCTCTTTCCCCTCTCTCTCTCTCTCTTCTCTCTCTCTCTCTCTCTCTCTCTCTCTCTCTCACACACCAACAAATCCTTCTCTCCTTCCCTCACTTTTAATCTCTCTCCCCCTCCCTTCTCCCAATCCCTTTCCCCTCTTTTCTATCCCCTCCCTCTCCTTTCCCCCCTTCCCCCTTCCCCCCTTCCCATCCCTCCCCCCTTTAACGTACCAGAAAACACAACAACTCCTTCCCCTCTCTCAGTAAGTAAACAAAGGGAGTCTACAGGTAACATTAGTAAGGGGTAATTAATTTCCCCTCAGGTATTAATCATATTGGTGAAAATAAAGTGGTTTGGAAGGGGCTTTTTTAACTTATTTTTTCATTGTATTATATTTGGGGGACGTATTTTTTCATTGTATTATATTTGGGGGACGTATTTTTTCATTGTATTATATTTGGGGGGCGTATTTTTTCATTGTATTATATTTGGGGACGTATTTTTTCATTGTATTATATTTGGGGGACGTATTTTTTCATTGTATTATATTTGGGGGACGTATTTTTTCATTGTATTATATTTGGGAGACGTTATTTTTTATTGTATTATATTTGGGGGACGTATTTTTTCATTGTATTATATTTGGGGGGCGTATTTTTTTATTGTATTATATTTGGGGGACGTATTTTTTCATTGTATTATATTTGGGGACGTATTTTTTCATTGTATTATATTTGGGGGACGTTATTTTTCATTGTATTATATTTGGGGACGTATTTTTTTATTGTATTATATTTGGGGGACGTATTTTTTCATTGTATTATATTTGGGGGACGTATTTTTTCATTGTATTATATTTGGGGGACGTATTTTTTCATTGTATTATATTTGGGGGACGTATTTTTTCATTGTATTATATTTGGGGACGTATTTTTTCATTGTATTATATTTGGGGACGTATTTTTTCATTGTATTATATTTGGGGGACGTATTTTTTCATGTATTATATTTGGGGGACGTATTTTTTCATTGTATTATATTTGGGGGACGTATTTTTTCATGGTATTATATTTGGGGGACGTATTTTTTCATTGTATTATATTTGGGGGACGTATTTTTCATTGTATTATATTTGGGGGACGTATTTTTTCATGGTATTATATTTGGGGGACGTATTTTTTCATTGTATTATATTTGGGGGACGTATTTTTTCATTGTATTATATTTGGGGGACGTATTTTTTCATTGTATTATTTTGGGGGGACGTATTTTTCATTGTATTATATTGGGGGACGTATTTTTTCATTGTATTATATGTGGGGGACGTATTTTTTCATTGTATTATATTTGGGGGACGTATTTTTTCATTGTATTATATTTGGGGGACGTATTTTTTCATTGTATTATATTTGGGGGACGTATTTTTTCATGGTATTATATTTGGGGGACGTATTTTTTCATTGTATTATATTTGGGGGACGTATTTTTTCATGGTATTATATTTGGGGGACGTATTTTTTCATTGTATTATATTTGGGGGACGTATTTTTTCATTGTATTATATTTGGGGGACGTATTTTTTTCATTGTATTATATTTGGGGGACGTATTTTTTCATTGTATTATTTGGGGGACGTATTTTTTCATGGTATTATATTTTGGGGGACGTATTTTTCATGGTATTATATTTGGGGGACGTATTTTTTCATGGTATTATATTTGGGGGACGTATTTTTTCATTGTATTATATTTGGGGGACGTATTTTTTTATTGGCAGCTCGCTTCGCTTCGCTCGCTGCCGCTTACCGTAAGACCCGTGGAGCCAAGTTTCCGCCAAAAAGTGTATAACTACTCCTAAATATTATCGGATTGAGCTGAAATTTGACATGCAAGTAGTGCTGTCAAAATCAATGGGGGTCGTCGCAATTAACTTTTTGCGTAAAACAAGCTCTTAATCAGTAATAAGCGTAAACTACTCCTAAATATTGTCCGATTGAGCTGAAATTTGACATGCAAATAGTGCTGTCAAAATCAATGGGGGTCTGTGAAACAAACTTTTTGCATAGAACAAGCCCTTAATGAGTAATTCACGTAATGAGTTAATTGGCTGGAACGTGGCTCGCTGTCACGTTCCAGCCGCAAGAACTGAGCCAAAAGCAAAGGGGCCAGAGGCTGGACGCGTATACTTGATAATAATAATAAGTAACATTGCCCTTATTATTATCATTATATTAACAATGCCAGGATCACCTAAGGATCCGTCACCCCAGAATGTCCACCTGAAGATCCGTCACCCCAGAATGTCCACCTGAAGATCCGTCACCCCAGAACGTCCACCTGAAAATACGTCACCCCAGAATGTCCACCTGAAGATCCGTCACCCCAGAACGTCCACCTGAAAATACGTCACCCCAGAATGTCCACCTGAAGATCCGTCACCCCAGAATGTCCACCTGAAGATCCGTCACCCCAGAATGTCCACCTGAAGATCCGTCACCCCAGAATGTCCACCTGAAGATCCGTCACCCCAGAATGTCCACCTGAAGATCCGTCACCCCAGAACGTCCACCTGAAAATACGTCACCCCAGAATGTCCACCTGAAGATCCGTCACCCCAGAATATTCCACCTGAAGATCCGTCACCCCAGAATATCCCACCTGAAGATCCGTCACCCCAGAATGTCCACCTGAAGATCCGTCACCCCAGAATGTCCACCTGAAGATCCGTCACCCCAGGATATCCCACCTGAAGATCCGTCACCCCAGAATGTCCACCTGAAGATCCGTCACCCCAGAATGTCCACCTGAAGAGCCGTCACCCCAGAATGTCCACCTGAAGAGCCGTCACCCCAGAATGTCCACCTGAAGATCCGTCACCCCAAAATGTCCACCTGAAGATAAGTCACCCCAGGATATCCCACCTGAAGATCCGTCACCCCAGAATGTCCACCTGAAGATCCGTCACCCCAGAATGTCCACCTGAAATCCGTCACCCAGAATGTCCACCTGAAGATCCGTCACCCCAGAATGTCCACCTGAAGATCCGTCACCCCAGAATGTCCACCTGAAGATCCGTCACCCCAGAATGTCCACCTGAAGATCCGTCACCCCAGAATGTCCACCTGAAGATCCGTCACCCCAGAATGTCCACCTGAAGATCCGTCACCCCAGAATGTCCACCTGAAGATCCGTCACCCCAGAATGTCCACCTGAAGATCCGTCACCCCAGAATGTCCACCTGAAGATCCGTCACCCCAGAATGTCCACCTGAAGATCCGTCACCCCAGAATGTCCCCTGAAGATCCGTCACCCCAGAATGTCCACCTGAAGATCCGTCACCCCAGAATGTCCACCTGAAGATCCGTCACCCAGAATGTCCACCTGAAGATCCGTCACCCCAGAATGTCCACCTGAAGATCCGTCACCCCAGGATATCCCACCTGAAGATCCGTCACCCCAGAATGTCCACCTGAAGATCCGTCACCCCAGGATATCCCACCTGAAGATCCGTCACCCCAGAATGTCCACCTGAAGATCCGTCACCCCAGAATGTCCACCTGAAGATCCGTCACCCCAGAATGTCCACCTGAAGATCCGTCACCCCAGGATATCCCACCTGAAGATCCGTCACCCCAGAATGTCCACCTGAAGATCCGTCACCCCAGGATATCCCACCTGAAGATCCGTCACCCCAGAATGTCCACCTGAAGATCCGTCACCCCAGCCCACAGTGAATGTAATTTATAAAATTAGGATAACAAATATATTCCTTTGTGTTATGCATCTTTTTGTGAAAGTTTAAAGAAAAAATTAAGAGTAATATACAGTGTTCCAAAATGCAAAATACATTATACTTTACTCCGTGTTCCAAAATACAGTACATTTATTTCGTGTATTTATACTTCAGGCAGTCTTTTGTTTGGCCTTTGCACAGAAAACCATCCTTCGATCTGAGTATTTTGTCCAATTCATCCAGTTATCACAAGTATCACACTTCACTTCACGCTTTAAAAGTCTGTTTTGTTGAAGCCACCGAATAACTATAGTGGAATCACCACACAACAGTGGTAGGACGCTAGGGTACCTGGAACTGTCGCCGATAGGAATTCTCGCCGCCGTCGTCGAGTGTTCCAATTCTTGATATTACAGGACCCAATATATACATTAAATCAAGTGTTACCCGTGTTTCTGCATTCAGGGAGGAAACACTATCGTTAGCTTGATCAGTTAGGTTAAGTTAGGTGCCAATGTCCAGGTTAGGTTAACATTTCCACGTCGGCGAGAGTTCTAAGTTGGTGTTTCGGCGAGAATTCCCATCGGCGACAGTTCCATAAATCGGACGCTAGGGCTTGGAGGGTATTGCGTGCCAGGCGCCACTGACTCCTAGGACTTCATTTTTTTTGCGTGCCAGGCTCCACTGACTCCTAGGACTTTTTTTTTTAGCCCACTTACTTTTATAGTCCTCCTACCTGACTAGAGGTCCTGACTCTTCCCTTTCACCCATTTGACCTGACCTCACTTGGAAGGTGAAGTCAGGTCAGGTCTTGACCCCACCTGAAGAACTGTCACCCCAGGATATCCCACCTGAAGAACCGTCACCCTGCCAAACTCTGGGGTGACGGATCTTCAGGTGATCCATAATTGCTAATAAAAAAAATAGCAATCAAAATTAAAAAAATAGAAAAGGAGGAGGAGGAGGAGGAGGAGGAGGGAAGAACCAATAATTATCGATGTAAAGGAGGGAGAGAGAGAGAGAGAGAGAGAAGAGAGAGAGAGAGAGAGAGAGAGAGAGAGAGAGAGAAGAGAGAGAGCAAACATTTTTTTACATTTTTTTTTGTTCTATGCTGACGGTGCTCTCTCTCTCTCTCTCTCTTCTCTCTCTCTTCTCCTCTCTCTCTCTCTACGAACAAAATCTAACTCAAATACAACCAACCAACACACACACATAATCACACACCACATACATACACACACCCACACACACACACACACACACACACACACACACACACACACACCACACACCACCCCCTTTTTTTGTTCTAAGTGTACATCTATGTAAGCTTTTTGTTACCTCTTGTTTTTGCCCTTGGCCAGTCCTTTGTGATGTAAACAAACAAACAAAATCTACACACACAAATCACAAACCCTTTACTATACATATACATCTACACACACCCACATACACTATTTACACACACACACACACCCACACCTACACACACACACACACACACACCTACACTATTTACACACACACACACACCACCCTACACACACACACACACCCACATACACTATTTACCACACACACACACCCACACCTACACACACACACACACACCCCACACTATTTACACACACCACACACCCACCCTACACACACACACACACACACACCTAAAACTATTTACACACACACACACACACACACACCCACACCTACACACACACACAACCCACATACCTTACACACAACACACAACCCACACTACACAACACACACACACACACCTACACTATTTACCACACACACACACACACACCCACACACACCACACACTACACACACACCCACACACACCCCTACACACACACACTACACACACACACACACACACACACCAACCACACACACACACCCACACCTACACACACCCACACCTACACACACACACACCTACACACACCACACCTACACCTACACACACCCACACACACACACCTACACACACACACACCACACCCACACACACACACACCTACACACCCACCTACACACACACACCTACACACACACACACCTACAACACACACACCTACACACACCCACACCTACACACACACACACCTACACACACACACACCTACACACACACACACCACACACACACACACCTACCCCTACACACACACACACCTACACACCTACACAATTTACACACACAAACACACTTTTTACACACACAATAGCCCCCCTTTTATAAATGTACATCTACACACACACACACACACACACACACACACACACACACACACATACACACACACACACACACACACACAATAATAACCCTTTCTAAACTATACATCTAAACACACACACACACACACACACAACCCACTACTTACGCACACACACACACATACACACACACACACACACACACACAAATAATAACCCTTTTCTAACTATACATCTAAACACACACACAACACACTACACCAACACACACAACCCACTACTTACGCACACACGAACACACAAATAACACCCTTTTTCTAACTGTATATCTAAACCACACACACACAAATAATAACCCATTCAACTATACATCTAAACACACACACACACACACAACACATACACACACACACACCACACACCACACACACACACCTACACAGACACCCACACCCACACACACACACCTACGTACTAACCTGGTAAACAGAATCACTCCAGGAGGATTCCCCGTGCTGCTTGTTGAGAGAAAGAGAGAGAGTGAGAGAGTGAGTGAGTGAGAGAGTGAGTGAGTGTGAGAGAGTGAGGAGTGGGTAGTAGTGAGTGAGTGTAGTGAGTGAGTGAGTGAGTAAGGTGAGTGGTGATTGAGTGAGAGTGTGAGTGATGAGTGAGGATGATGAGTGAGTGAGTGGTGAGGTGAGTGATGAGTGAGTGAGAATGATGTGAGTGAGTGAGTGAGTGAGTGAGTGTGAGTGAGTGAGTGAGTGAGTGAGTGAGTAAGTTGAGTGAGGTGAGTGAGTGAGTGATGTGAGTGAAGTGAGTGAGTGTGAGTGAGTGAGTGAGTAGAGTGAGTGAGTGAGTGAGTGAGTGAGTGAGTGTGAGTGAGTGAGTGAGTGGAGTGAGTAAGTGAGGTGAGTGAGTGAGTGTGAGAGAGTGAGTGAGTGAGTGAGTGTGAGTGAGTGAGTGAGTGAGTGAGTGAGTAATTGAGTGAGTGAGTGTGAGTGAGTGAGTGAGTAAGTGTGAGTGAGTGAGTGAGTGAGTAAGTGTGAGTGAGTGAGTGAGTGAGTGAGTGAGTGAGTGATTTAAGTATTCTGCATTGGGTGAGGGAGGGAGGTTGGAAGGACATATTATTATTACTCACTGAAGGAGGAAGGGAGGGAAGGAGGGAGGGAGGGAAAGGAGGGGAGAAGGAGGGGGTAATAAAGAAAGGGGGAGGGAAGGAGAGAGGGTTAAGAAAGGGTAGGGAAGGAGGGAGAGAAGGAAAGGGAGTAGGAGAGAGGGAAGGGGGAGGGAGGGAGGGAAGGAGAAAAGAATGATATGGTTTGGAAAGTAAGAAACGGTAACTATAAGGAAGAATGTAATTATGAAGGGAGGAAAGGAGGAAGGAAGGACGGAATAATTAGCGGAAGGAGGGAATAAGGGGAAAGAAAGGGGCTAATAAGGGGAAAGAAAGGGGCTAATAAGGGGAAAGAAAGGGGGAATAAGGGAAAAGAGAAAGGGGAATAAGGGAAAGAAGGAGGAATAAGGGGAAAGAAAGGGGGAATAAGGGAAAAGAAAGGGGGGAATAAGGGAAAAAAGAAAGGGGGGAATAAGGGAAAAGAAAGGGGCTAATAAGGGAAAAGAAAGGGGAATAAGGGAAAAGAAAGGGGGAATAAGGGAAAAAAGAAGGGGGAATAAGGGAAAAGAAAGGGGAAAAGGGAAAAGAAAGGGCTAATAAGGGAAAGAAAAAGGGGGAATAAGGGAAAGAAGGGGAATAAGGGAAAGAAAGGGCTAATAAGGGGAAAGAAAGGGGGAATAAGGGAAAAGAAAGGGGGAAAAGGGGGGGAAAAAGGGGAATAAGGGAAAAGAAAGGGGGAAAAAAGGGAAAAAAAAGGGGTAATAAGGGGAAAGAAAGGGGCTAAAAAGGGGAAAAAGAAAGGGGGAATAAGGGAAAGAAAGGGGCTAATAAGGGAAAAGAAGGGGGAAATAAGGGAAAGAAGGGGGTAATAAGGGAAAAGAAAGGGGGAATAAGGGAAAAGAAAGGGGGAATAAGGGAAAGGAAAGGGCTAATAAGGGGAAAGAAAGGGGGAATAAGGGAAAAGAAAGGGGCTAATAAGGGAAAGAAAGGGGAATAAGGGAAAAGAAAGGGGTTAATAAGGGAAAAGAAAGGGGAATAAGGGAAAAGGAAAGGGGGAATAGGGAAAAGGGAAAAAGGGGCTAATAAGGGGAAAGGAAAGGGGGAATAAGGAAAAGAAAGGGGCTAAAAAAGGGGGAAAAAAGGGGAATAAGGGAAAAGAAAGGGGGAATAAGGGAAAGAAAGGGGGAATAAGGGGAAAGAAAGGGCTAAAAAGGGGAAAAGAAAGGGGGAATAAGGGAAAAGAAAGGGGCTAATAAGGGGAAAGAAAGGGGGAAAAAGGGAAAAGAAAGGGGCTAATAAGGGAAAAGAAAGGGGGAATAAGGGAAAAGAAAGGGGGAATAAGGGAAAAGAAAGGGGCTAATAAGGGGAAAGAAAGGGGGAATAAGGGAAAGAAAGGGGTAATAAGGGGGAAAAAGGGGAATAAGGGAAAAGAAAGGGGGAATAAAGGGAAAAGAAAGGGGAATAAGGGGAAAGAAAGGGGCTATAAGGGAAAAGAAAGGGGGAAAAAGGGGGAAAAGAAAGGGGCAATAAGGGAAAAAAGGGTAATAAGGGAAAAGAAAGGGGGAATAAGGGAAAAGAAAGGGGCTAATAAGGGAAAAGAAAGGGGGAATAAGGGAAAAGAAAGGGGGAATAAGGGAAAAGAAAGGGGGGAAAAGGGGGAATAAGGGAAAAGAAGGGGGAATAAGGGAAAAAGGGCTAATAAGGGGAAAGAAAGGGGGAATGGGAGGGGAAAGAAAAAGGGGGGAAAAAATAAGGGAAAAGAAAGAGGGAAAAGAAAGGGGCTAATAAGGGGAAAGAAAGGGGGAATAAGGGAAAAGAAAGGAGAATAAGGGGAAAGAAAGGGGGAATAAGGGAAAATGAAAGGGAATAAGGGAAAGAAAGGGGAATAAGGGAAAGAAAGGGGAATAAGGGAAAAGAAAGGGGGAATAAGGGAAAAGAAAGGGGGAATAACGGTAACTAAAGGGGGAATAAGGGAAAGAAAGGGGGAAAAGAAAGGGGGAATAAGGGAAAAGAAAGGGGGAATAAGGGAAAAGAAAGGGGAATAGGGAAAAGAAAGGGGAATAACGTTAAAAAAAAGGGGGAATAAGGGAAAAGAAAGGGGGAAAAGAAAGGGGGAATAAGGGAAAAGAAAGGGGGAATAAGGGAAAAGAAAGGGGAATAAGGGAAAAGAAAGGGGAATAAGGGGTAACTAAAGGGGGAATAAGGAAAAGAAAGGGGGAAAAAAAAAGGGGAATAAGGGAAAAGAAAGGGGTTAATAAGGGAAAAGAAAGAGGGGAATAAGGAAAGAAAGGGGGAATAACGGTAACTAAAGGGGGAATAAGGGAAAAGAAAGGGGGAAAAGAAAGGGGAATAAGGGAAAAGAAAGGGGAATAAGGGAAAAGAAAGGGGAAATAAGGGAAAAGAAAGGGGGAATAAGGGAAAAGAAAGGGGGAATAACGGTAAAATAAAGGGGGAATAAGGGAAAAAAAAAGGGGGAAAAGAAAGGGGGAATAAGGGGAAAAGAAAGGGGGGAATAAGGGAAAAGAAAGGGGGAATAAGGGAAAAGAAAGGGGGAATAAGGAAAAGAAAGGGGGAATAAGGAAAGAAAGGGGGAATAAGGGAAAAGAAAGGGGTTAATAAGGGAAAAGAAAGAGGGAATAAGGGAAAAGAAAGGGAATAAGGGAAAAGAAAGGGGGAATAAGGGAAAAGAAAGGGGTTAATAAGGGAAAAGAAAGGGGGAATAACGGAAAAGAAAGGGGTTAATAAGGGAAAAGGGTAAAAATAAAGCCCCCCTTAATTAATGACCCCTTAATGATGATATAAATAATGATGATAATAATAATATTGATGATAATAATGAGGAAGATGATGATGATGATAATGATGAAAAGGTGAGTATGTCAGTCACAAAAAATAATAATAATAATAATAATAATAATAATAATAATAATAATAATAATAATAATAATAATAATAATAATAACAAAAAACAAAGTCACTATATGTCTATTTTCTGGGCCAGGACACAACGCTCCGCCCACTAGGATGGAACAAGACGAGAGCTTCCCCTTGTTGGCTTAGTCGGTAATATAATTGTAGGGATAAACATCTCTACCTAAACATATTTACCAACAAAGCCAACCTCAGCGCTTAATGGCTGACGGTATTCGCGGAAAAAGGAAAAATCCAACCAAAACTCGACCGTACTGACTGGTCCGCCGGGGAGAGATGTCAAAATCAGTTTAATCCCTAAAGATAGCATTCTCAAACCAGGTGTAAGGACGATAAACACTCTTCTCTCTCTCCCTTCCTTCCTCTTCCCTTCTCTCTCTGCAATTATGCACGATAAAATGAGAGAGAGAGAGAGAGAGAGAGAGAGAGAGAGAGAGAGAGAGAGAGAGAGAGAGAGAGAGAGAGAGAGAGAGAGAGAGAGAGAGAGAGGAGAGAGAGGAGAGAGAGAGAGAAGAGAGAGAGAGAGAGAGAGAGAGAGAGAGAGAGAGAGAGAGAGAGAGATTCATAACTTATATTCGCAAGATGAATGCACCATCTCGCAGGTAATGTTCAAGAATGTGTCATCTGTATCGCACCGTCGGTACATATCTCCGGCGTGGCGATCCTCAGTGGCCAGGGAGGGGTAAGGGCAGCCTAGGTGGACCATTAACCTCACCGCCTCACATCAGCTTTCAGTGCGGCGGGCCCTTGCAGGTGCGGGCTTCCCTTGGAGGGCTTGCCTGGGTCTCCTGGGGGCACGAGCCAGGCCTCAGCCCTCACGTTTTCCCAGGTGACTTTCTAGATCATTCAGATTAGTTGCTGATTTGACAATCCATTTACCATCGTGATGTTTATATAAATGTTAGTAGTTAAGCCAATACAAATGTTTTCAAGAACTACAGACCAATGAAATATGAGAGCGAGGGAGAGAGGTAGGTGGGAGTGGAGGGGAAGGTGCGGCTGGGCAGGACCCGGGGGACTGGGGACTGGGGACTGTGATATCGTCTCTCCAGGTCAGTAAGGTAGTACAACAAATAAATAGCGATGGGGTCACCAAGGATTGGGAACTGTGATATCGTCTCTCCAGGTCAGTAAGGTCCAACAAATAAATAGCGATGGGGTCACCAAGGAAACTTTGACCTGTGCACTGCCAAAGCCGTCTGTATGTGAGACGGCTTTGGCACTGCCCTCACCGAGCTGAGCAGCCAATAGTGGCCGCCTGAGGGTGACGCTGAGCCTAGCTACTCCACCCTGTGGGCGGCGCCGAGTGTCGCAGCCCAGAAACTACACTATTTATACAATATTTCGCACAAACATTTAACGCAACAATCAAACAAAACAAAAACAAAAGAATCAATAATAATGAACGCAACGAAACAAAACAAACACACGAACAAAAAACAAAAACAAAACAAAAACAAAAACAAAAAAAACTCAAACAAATAACAATTAAAAACAAAGGCACGCAAAAACAAACCAAAAACAAAAAAAACACGAACAAATAACACATGCAAACAAATAAGCAAGCAATAAACGATAAAACGACGTGAATTCATAAACAAAATATATGAATAAATTAAGAAGAAATTGTCAAGAGTCCAATATTTTGACAAACAAACACGCACATACGCAAAACAAAACAACTAAAATACTAATACTAAAACTAATACTTCTAATGCTAACAACAACAACAACAACAAAAATATCATAATACATATCATTATACGTAAAAATAAAAATAAAAATATATTAAGACAGGAGGAGGAGGAGGAGGAGGAGGAGGAGGAGGAGGTTGAAAAAATAGTAGCAGTTATAGTATAGTTATAGTAGTAGTGGTGGTGGTGGTACACACACACAAACACACACACACACACACACACACACACACACACACACAATTAATGTCACTAATACCTTCTAAAACCTAAGGAAAAAGGTCGAGAGAGAGAGAGAGAAGAGAGAGAGAG